>JAMXBD010002642.1:0-176797 GCA_024138025.1 Combretum micranthum
CCAATGTTCTAATGATTTTTTTACAAAAATACTCTCATTTAATAAAATTTTAATAAATAAGATCTCATTGTAGCTTTATTATGTTTATCATTTGTTGTGAGTAATAATTTGCAGTAGAGATTATTTAGGCTTGCAAACAAAAAGAATTCGTTAGTAGTGCATCAAGTTTTTCAGCATAGTCACTCCAATGCATAAGTCAGTATGGGATTGTGAGAGTGAGAGCAAGAGCAAGTATGTCAAGGCGAATTAGCTTAGATTTTTTTGATTAGATTAGATGCATTACCTTGACCCTTCATGTGCTATTTATAGATGATAACTATACTAGAATGAGGGTTCACAAGATGTTCTCTACGCACATTGTGTGGTCCTAGTTGGTAACTGACTTAGACTAAGGTAATAGTTGTAGTTGCCCATGGAGGGTAGCCGAATAGGTTAGAGGCTAGCACCTTTGAGTTTTCCTATAGTGGTCGTAGGTACTATTGTGGAGATATGACGTGTTAGAGAAGTGTGGTGTACTCCCGAGGTGGTTTACAGCATCGAGGACACATTGTTTAATAACGAGGGGTTTGACAAGATAGGGGGAGCTTCGTAAGGAAGACCTCAGTTGCAATCTTCAGACACTCCAAAGGCACCAAGCTGAGGTTGAAGCCTATTGGTTGAGTCGGTTTAGGGCACTTGATAAGTCTTAAGGAAGTTGTTGGTAGCTTGCTTCTCTAGTGTTGGACCCATTAAACCTTAGTTGAGTTTAGCAGCCGTGTAACAGAGTATTGTTATTACAATTGGAATTGATTTCAATATATATATTGATAAACAAGAGTATTGCGAGATTATGGTTCCTTTCAATTAAAAGTTTTTGTTAGATAGATTAGGATTGAAAGCGAATCTAGTATGACCTTACCTTATTTGTGCTTGTGCGTGTAGTTTAGAAAATAATTTAACCAAAGCCTATCTAACATATAAATTGTAAGGAGTGCTGTTTGTGTATGGCTTTGGTTAGTAAAGACTACTCAGAGTGTGATACTAACGAGGCGCCCTAATGATTCTTGTGTGTCGTTATCCCTAGTAGAGTTGCACTTGGAAAGGATTCTGATAGATTAGGAGTCGTTTTGGTCATATGGCGGAACGCAATGATTTGTGGAGAGTAATTAACTTAATATATTGTATATAAACTATTTTATAAAGATTGTGAATCGGGGTCATGAGTTACTTCGGGTTTAGGACTAGCTGCATATGGTTCTAAACTGTGCTGTTTGTTTCACTAATTAAAGATAATAATTTGTGCCTATTGCATTAGTTTTAGGAATATATGCGATGTATGTTGGCATGTTCATGCCTATTTGTTTGTGGTATGGTGTACTGGGCGTTTTTGCTCATTCCTTTAATTTTTCAGGTCCAGGTGAAGATAATATTGTTTATGATTTATCTGGGTATGATCTATCTGTAGAACATGGGGATGACGATAGTGGACTTGATTATCCTACTGAGGACTCATAGATCTAGAGCGTTGGATCTAGTAGAGAGATATGGAAGACTTTATGGATTTTATGTTTGATTGTTATTAGTTGTTGAAAATCTTATGAGACTAGTTGTCAGGTTTTTATTTGTTTTGATGACATGTCATTTCGAATTTTTGTTAGTTCATGAACAAAATAGATTATTTTTATGGGATGTGTTTAAAGTAAACCAATTGTGAGTTATGATAATTAAATTGTTATAATTGTGGTATAGTGTTTTATAGCCTTAGTGTATTCTTAATAAGAGAAGGACATGTGGTGAGTTATAATGCCTACAACTTAGGGCGTTATAGTTTAGATAGTTAATTATATATTTTATAAAAGTTTAGATTCTAAACGTGACATTAGTCCTTGTTGATACAGTTTATATGATCATGGTCCAATAGGCTTTACACAAGCAAAATGGCCTAGATAGACTTTATATGATCATGGTCTAATAGGCTTAACACAAGCGAAATGGCCCAATAACAAGGTCGTCAAAGCTCACAAAGCTCCTTGGACTGTCTCGCCATGGACCTCAGCCCTTTATTGACTAAAAAGCTAGTCTCCTCTTGACCTCTTGAGGATCCAGATTGAGACCTCTTCAATCAGACGACTACAACATCGACAAACATCTCTTTGGTTTCATAAGTCCTTAGTTCATCATGTTTATACAGGGGAACATCACACTCCTAGTTCACTATATCTCTACGAAGGTACTTTAAACCTCTCTAATCCATCATATCTTTCCATGAAGGTACTTTACACATCCTCAAGGGTGCTCTAAAGATATGCTTCTCTACCTTTCCAGTCACCCTCCTTGGATGAACTTTATTATCTCGAGTCCAGGTTAGCTGCCAATGGAGGGGTTCCTACTCTTCTAACTTCCCTCCACTTGGAAATGCAACACATATACTGAAATTATTTTGTGAGCCTCATTTTGATATAATTATTGTCTATAAATAGAACTCGAGGCCACCAATTAAGAGGATCCAAATCTTTTTGGGTACATGATATTTCTCACACCATTTACATAGTTACTTATAGCCTGAAGACTTACTATTACAGGTGGTCATGCAGGACCATCCTTGGGTAGCACCACTACACTTCTTTTGGTTTGTAGGACTTGGACTCACTACTGGCAATTTTCCACTAACAATAGCCCTAAATTCAATTAGAAGGTGTCATCTTCCCATAGTTATTACTTCGACTAAAAGTATACCTTTTACCTCTTGCTTGTCGGACGCTATAATACCATTTGTAGGTATTTTAGCACATGAGCATAGACATCTGTGAACCGCCCCGAACAGTCACCGGCGGTTCCTGACCCGGGAACCGCCCCGTAGGTGACGGTTCCGAACCATTCAAGGACCTGCCGGAACCGGCGGGTCCAAACGTTTCGGCATGGTAAAACTGGTGGTTCAACCGGGTCCAGAACTGCTATTTCGGACCCGGAACTGGCGGTTCCAACCTGCCAAAAAAAAAAAAAACCTAAGAAGGAAACAGGAAAAGGAAAGAGAGGAGCGTGCAGCTAGGGCTGGGTTGGGAGATAAGGGGGGTAAGGGGGTAGGGGGGGTAAGGGGTGGGAGTTTATTTCAGACTACAACAAATGTAGCAAAACATATTTACAAGCTCCATAATTGATCTGAATTTCATTGCGTGGTCAAAGAACTCAACATGACCAATGATGACTCCATATCAAACCTGCACAAGATTAACTATATTTGAAAGAAAACCGATATTAAATATGCCATAAGCTTTGTGTTCCTTTGAGAATCTGTAGTATAGACTTTATGAACTAAAAACTTTACATTTACTCGATTAATATTATTCTAGCATGGGTATTGGTATTGTAGTCAAGATCAATGAACTGTGTGATTCTAGTTAGTTATTTGTGGTTGTAATAGTTAGTGTGTTCATGTGTTGTAGAGGTAATATGTAATGTTTGGCGCAATGAAATTTACTCGTCATCGTTTGCCTGTATGTTAATCAATTTCTATATGTTCCGTAATTGTGTTTATTATTTGCTAACCATTATATTTTATTTTAAAAAATTTTAAATGTTTACTTTAGATATAAATAAGTTGTAATTGTTTTTGTTGATTTTAGGGTTTTTGTTTTCTTTATTATTTCCAAAAAATTAAAAAAAAATACGGTTCACGTGGAACCGGAACTGGAACCTCCAGAACCGGCAGTTCCTTGGAACCGTGAACTGCCCCGGCTCTGGCGGTTCCGATTCCGATTCCGATTCCATGAAATGTGGAACCGTGAACCAGTGGTTTCGGTTCGGGTCCGGAACCGACTCGAACCGTACCGATGTCTACATAAGCATGCGCTATTCCAACTCATGCCCCAGATATATCTTGCGTGTGAAGTATAATACATTTCCAGCGTATTTTAGCTTTACGGCCTACGGGTGCATAAATACTGGATATGTTATCGGCGCAATTCAAGAAAGCATTTGGTGAAAAATGTTAGATGTTTTACCTAAAGATGTCTCTATTTCACCTCTATTCCTTAAAATTTATTTGTATTATTTAGTGGCTTAAGATACAAAACTTAATAAATAAATATACTTAAAAAAGAAAAAAGAATTAAGTAAATAAAATTTGGGGTTCTCTCACTAAGATCTGAAAAAGTAAAAATACCCTTTCTATTATATAAGAACCGGGAACGAGGGTCCTTGACCTAGGATGTGTGTTGGTGAGCACTTAACACGCTCTAATTGTAGATTATCTAAATTTCGGTAATGGTATTAAATTTTGTAAATCCATTATCCAATTTAAGTTATACTTAAGACTGCAAATAAATTGAATTTAGTTGGCTAATTTTTTGAAGGCTTAAGTTCAACTTGTTTAAAACTTATGAATCGAGGTTTTTATTAAGTATGAAATTCATATTCGAATTGGGTTAATTTATACAAATGAGCTTTGTTTCGGACTTACATTGAGCTTATTTACAAATAGAATTTAAGTCAAATCAAGCTTAAAATGGATCAAACTCAAGTAACTCATAAAGACCTTGGCTTGCGTACAACCTTAGAATATAAGATAAAGTTAAACCTTTGAGTAAATATATGAAATGAATAAATGTGTAAATAAATAGATAAGTGAAATATTATAATTAAGAATAGAAAATTATATTTAAGTTTTTCATATTTTAATTTTTATTGAATCTAAAAAGAATAGGTCAAAGTTGTGAAATATATATTTATATTAAATAAAAAATATTTTTTAGTTTTGATAATATATTTTATCTTTATATATACCATGAGTTTGTTTGCATGTCTATTGAAAAGCCTAAAAGAGGCTGATCTTATGCTTAAATCAAAACTTAAACTAATTTTAATAATTGAGTTTTATATATTTTGAGTTTAAATTTGGCTCACTTATTAATCAAGATTAAATTTAATTAATTTAAATGGAGTTGAATTCCAATAATTTGTAAATGCTTTAACTCATACTCTGCCCCATACTAATATACATGAGTCCAATTTAAAGGAAATGTAATACGATTATATTGGTTATTATAAATTTTATTTGATATAAAAAGTAAAATAAGTAATTATTAAATTAAAATAAAATATTTATAATATTCCTTATATTAATTATAGAGAAAGAATAATTGTATAGGTATTATTTTCAAGATAGAAGTATTTATGATAAAGTTAAAAAATAGACTATGATAATTCATGGTTCATTATTTTAAATAATAGTAATTCATTATATCATTCCTTTCAAATGAATACCGTAATATCAATTTTATATCAAATAAAAAAGAAATGAATAACTATTCATATCAAATAAATAATACATGGATTTACTAGTGTCGGTTATGAAAAACCAAATGCAAGAAAATACCCGTGAAAGCATTCAGTTTTGCTGACAGGAAGTAGGTTGGCACATTAGGAATCATGAACTAGGAGGCATGTAGATGATAGCTCAAACTTGATGGAGAGTTTGGGCGGTGAGCGAAGTGACCTGATAGAGGCCTTCTACGAATAAGTAACAATTAATAATTTTGTCCTTTAGGACATAAAGAACCCACAAGTCTAGCTCCTTCAACGTTTGGCTTGGCCGATGGACCCCTTTTATATGGCTGATAGTACTGATTGAGATATGAAGTTCAATTAATATATTTACACTCTTCATTCATTGATTTGATACGACACATACGTGTGTCTCCCATGAATATAATATTTAATTGGCTGTGGCTCTCTGATTCTGTATGATGTTGTTTGGCAGTCTGATAGAGGAAAAATTATACTAAGAATCAAAGATGTCATCAGGGTAAAGGTCAATAATTTAAATATTAGCTATCTAAGTTTTAAAATTAGTCAATTTAATATGTAAATTTTAAAATTATTGTTTGAAAGAGCTTGATGAAAGTATTATTGATATGTATAAAAAGTCTTTTTAAATACCAAATTGATTAATTTCAAAATTTAGATATCTAATTAAATATTTTATTAAAATTTAGTATCATTTGTGATATTAACCTATAACAATAGCACCATATATGATCAGTAAAATTACACAATTATAGAGTCATATAATTACACATATTTTATCATGAGCTCACATCCATTTGTCATAATCAAGGAAAATCTTATCATAAACTTGTAAAACTATATCAATTAACTCGTGACTTTCACCGTACACCGTTGAGAGTGATTGCTCATGTATCCGAATCTTATAGTAAATATGTGAGGAATCAGCTTCCTATCCATAGCTGGACTTTTGACACTTCTATCATACTTGGTTCGCGTAATCTAAAGGTCTACTTAAACGGATAATCAGCGATAATGTGACATATTCTTAATTTTATATTTTTAAGCAAGAATTTAATTAAATCATATATTTTCATTGGCTCATTTAGTCTTTTAAGTTTGTGTTTTCACATGTAAGTGCTTCAATAGTATCTCCACTCATTTTATATTTGATCTTTTACTAAAAATATTCTTAATTACTAGCACAAAGTATGTTTCAAGCCTAAATTTAGCTCTATTATCCGAAAGGTTCTTAATTGTATAAAAGCAGGTCTGTTTAATATGAAACACTCGACAAGGAACAAAAAGAGTTTTCACAAGTGCTCGGGTTTCTTTTTAAATATTTTAACTGGAGTTCCCACTAACATGAAGTTGAAAAATAAAGATCGAACCTAAAATCAAAAAGTGATTTGATTCTGGTTAGACCATTAATCCACGTGAAAACTAGAAATTATGAGTTTGGGCTATTATTTTAAAACTTTAAAGAGTGATATAGGTTTCTTATGAGCTTTAGAAATTTTGAATATTATGGGCTAAAAATCCTTTTTCTTATCTTTTTAGTTTGTCTTTTATAAATTTTTCAATTTTTAGTTTTTGTAAAAAAGTTTATGGAAATCTGTATTTTTTACTTTTTTAAAAAAAGGTTCTAAAGGAAAAGTTTTTCTTTTCCTAATTGATTTTAAGAAAAAAGTCCTAAAAAGAAGATTATTATTATTATTATTATTATTATGACAATGCTTGAAAAAAGACTTTTTATTTTTTGTTTTTACTTTTATAGATACCTAAAAGTGTGATCGCCCTGTAGGTATCAATGTATTTGCTAATTGGATTTAGATCATCATAGTTTGTTTTAATTTTGTAAAACTTTAAGGTATTGGTTCATTTTAATTTGTTAGGATCCCACCAAGTTTAAGCGATTAGTAGTTTAGGTTTTATTTTGAAACGAAGTCTTAAAAGATCTAATTTTTATTCCATGATTGAAAATACCTGGTTGAAAACACCTAAAGAAAATTCCAATTTTAGAAAAACCCCATTTATTTTGTTTCGATAATTTACAAAATAACTTCGTGATATCATCCATATAACTCAACGAAAAGATTTATAGACTTAATATATCCCATGTAGGGGAAAGGTAGAAAGATGCAAAAGAACTTCTGCCCCTTTCATGTGATTCCTCTATTTTAGTTTCATTAATATCCACTAATATGTACAAGGGACCTAAACGATTATACAATCAACTATACACGCAATTCATCACCAGATTCGGATATACTAAATGTGTCTTACCAATTTCTATCAAGTATAATATAAATTCTCCATCTACAGGTATTATTAATCATGTCAAATCTAGCTTTATTGTCTTACTTACATATATGGGAAATTTTATCTTTACGCTTTTTATTATGTCTGCACATATAATATTCACACATTTTCACATATTTATCAAAATCAAAATGGAATAAAAATACTATACATGTTTATAGCGCCACAAGCGCATTCACATCAAAATCATCTCGACAAGCAAATCTGAGTCTATATCAACGTATAACATAATAGTATATTCACACTGAGATCAGATCAATAAGTGAAACAAAACCTATAATCATGACATGTTATGTACAAACCTATAGTTAGAATTTTTAATTGACAAATTCATATGCAATTATATGTTCTGAGATTTCATTTACACATTTTCATGATTTAATGAATCTAATATGCACAACAAACATAATAAAAAGGATATATAGAATATATCAATTTATCGGTATGGACATGATATAATAAGATAAATGGAAATATTCTAAGATCTGTGTCCTAAAGATTCTTACCTTTATATAGTTTTTATTCTAAAAGTTTTATTTACTCATTTTAACAAATATTTATTTAAAATATATAGCAATTGCAACAAGACATGGCAATACCCATGTAAAGAATTATTAAAACCCAGATTTATTTCTTATTAATTATTTAAGTACAAAATGATATCATTTACTTTTTACTTTTTTTCTATGTATTTTAACAAACTTAACGAACCTAGCATATTCTTGTATACACATCCAAGGAGATAAGTTATATGCAAGAAGTACCACAGGCCACATGCTATATAACTAACTCATAGTATCAAAGGGATTGAAACCATCACTAGCTAGACCCAACCTCACATTACGAGTATCATTTGCAAACTCTGGAAATTGAGTGTCAAAATTCACTGAAGTCAACCCATTTGTTGAATGTGCCATAAATTTTCTTCTAAGCAATTTTAGGATTCATGAAAAGGCACTACAACCTTAGTTTCATAAGAAAGTATCGCAAGATCTTTTGAGGAATAGACTTTCCAGACCCATTGGACACCTTGTACCTAGAGGTACTGCAAACATGGCATTGTGTAAGATGCTTGTTACTACCCCAAAATAAACAGCAATCATATATACATGCATGAATGTTATGATAACCCATGCCCAACCCCCTCAGGTTCTTGTTTGCATAATAACAGGACTTGGGAAGCATCTCTCCATTAGGTATCACATCCCGTAACAATTGGAGAAGCATATCAAACGACTTGTTGGTCCACTTATTGTACATTTTCAAGTGCAAAAGCTTAATTATAAATGAGAATTTAGACATCTTACATCTTGGATAGAGGTTTTGTTGTGAGTCAGCTCTTAACCCATCTAAAAAATCTGGTGGAATAGCAAATCCATTCCTAGGGGTTGAACCTTCAACCTGATTTTCAACAAATTCCCCCTAAACCTTCAAGCATCTCTTTGAGCCCATCAACATCATCACCATTTGCCCCATCATAGCCCTCTAAATGAGGAATCATTTTACTTTCTCTATGACGAATCCGACCTCGAGAAATAATGGGCAATTCAATAGTAGGTGCTTCACCATGATATATCCAACATTAGTAGGATACATCTATCCCATCTACAAGTAGGTGCACTCTTATTATATTCACAGTATGTGATCTATCATTTAAACATTTCCTACATGGACATCTTATCATGCTATCTATCCCATACTTCAAGCATAAGTATGTAATGAAATAATTTAGGCTTCGTTCATACTCTTCACTTTCAGCATCATAAATCATCCAACTCTTATCGATGTATGTAGTCTAGCATAATTCCAAGAAAAAATCGTTGAACATTGTCAAATTTTTATTAAATTAATATAACATGTTCATGAAAAAACAAACACACATTGATTGTAAATGTCATCCAATATTAAAATTGTTGTGGTTGATCTATGGGGCTATAGACAATCAAATGGCACAAAATTAAGTGCAACAACAAACCTTGCTTAATTCTTTATGATCATACAAATTGGTTATATAAGGAGTAATACTAGATTTTCCACCTAAACTCTTAATGTCTATATGATAGCTATGTGATTAATTTTTCCTTCTCATATGTGAAGTCAAATGTTTAATCACTTGGTATATTTCTATATTTTACCTAATTTCATCTCAATGCAATCTTTACGCCAAAAAGCTAAAATGCCTACATGTGTTCAAAACAGTTTATGGGAAATTAGTCTTTTCATCAAAATTAAGATTAAAATGCTCTCGAAAACCTTTCCAATTATATCAGACAATCAACTTCTTTATCAGAACTTTATCTTGATTCAATAATTCCATATTAACATCATCAAAATCAAATGCATCCTTCACACATGCAAGACAAGGGACAAGAAAACAACTATGACACAATTTCAAAAGGAGTGATATGAGCAATTGCATCATAGGAAGTATTGTAGACAAACTTATCTTAAACTGACTTTATCTAAGATTGGTAAGAGAGGACTTACAAAAAAACAAGTGGAAATTTTTTTCCTTTTTAGCCTATGCCTTTCTTCATACCTTCCTAATAAGATTCAAGTAAACATAAGAAAGCTTCAAAATGCCCAAATAGCTACCATAGGAGTGGAATAAAATTCCTAAAGTTACTTAAGGCACCAAAACAGATTGATGTACTAGAATTACATGACATTACCCTTAGAACGAACCATCCTCCAATAATGTAAGTGTCCCACTTTAAGGACTACCTTTTTAAATAGAAAACCTTCTAAGTTTCAAATAACTAGATATGAGCTTGCTTTATAAGCATTTTATGATTTAAACTTTAAGGACATGCCAATCTTGGTTGAACAATTGGTAAGCCTCATTTGTGTGTCTTGTTCTCCCTTATCTTCCATTGTAAACCAAGAAAATAGAATTGAAATTACAAAGATGCTGTAAACTGTTCCAATGGAAATTGCCACTATTTTGACTTTGTATTTGTTATCTTGAAAAAAAAAAAGGGAAAAAGAAAAGAGCGGAGGAAGTGAGGTTGGATTGAACATGATTCGTACTAGCATAATGTGCTATAATGTAACCTCTTTTAGATCTCTTCGCAAATTGTTTGTTGGAAAAATTTCAGATCCCAGCATTGCATGTTCTTCTTTCACATTCACTAAAGGAGGAATTATAGCAAACTCTTCTTTAAGAATTCCATCTTTTCTTTAAAAAATATAATAGATTTTCAACATCATACCTATTAAATATAATAGATTCCTAACTTGTAAATTTCCATATTCTAAGAGACATTGATAAATAGGAGTTAGATTTTCAACATCGTATCTTTTCTAGTCTTTTAAATTATGTATTTCATTATTGATTGACCATGCACTAGCTCATAGACCACCTAAGAGGTAATATTTGCTATTTGATCAATATCCAAGAATAAGAAGTACAATCCATAAGGAAAAAATGCCAATACTAAGATAAGATAAGATAAGATAAGGTGATAGCTAAATGAAATTACTAAATAACCTAGTGAAATGGATATCCTCTACGTGGAAGAAGATTTTCTTTAAAAAATGAGCTCTTTCCCATTTATTGGTGGTGGAAGGATTCACAAAGGACTTGTGTATTCAGACCTAATTCGAAGCAACTCCAAAAAAAGTAATGACTGGAGTGTTAAGATTTAGTAAGATAGGAAAGGGGGATTCCTCACTTATTTATTTCTCTTATTCATATTTAAGGTGTTCAATATAAGGAAGAGTTTTCTTAGAAGAGATTATAGAGTGAAGCACTCCAACCAACTAGATGATCAAACAAGGTTTTTCTAGGTCATTTTGTAGAAAATATCAACAAAAATAAATCATATATAGATAATCAATACCATCAAGCCATAATACATGCCTATTAAAGCATTATTTCATAGTTTTATCTCTACATGTTTAGTGGTTATATAGTTGCTGAGAAATATTGCAAAGTATAAGATAAACATTACTCTTAAAATAGGATCCACACACTGTAAAGGGTTAGATGACCATATAGAGAAGATTTTATTTTTTAATATACTACAGTCTTGACTTGAGATAATTAAATTTTCAAGCTAAGTAATAAATCTACTACTTGTCTAACCTATTTTATTTTAAATAATTAAATAAAATATAAAAAATTACATTAGCCTTTAAAGAAAAACCAATGGAATTTGCAAGGAAGTAAAGGACAACAAAGAACCAAAAGGAGGTAGCAACCAGAAAAACTGAAGCAAAGCATTTTCTTTTAAAACATTTGTTCTGCTTATATAAGACAACATGTGATTAGTGGGGATACGTTGTGAAGGGTTCTACATGTATTTCTTTTTATTCATGTATTCTTTGCTATAAATTTTGTGTTATTTTCTCTCTTTTGGCATTGGACATGATCTTCCTCTACTACAACTAAATTTTAAGTACTATGAATTCACTAAAATGTAAGATCTTCAACTTAAGCTTTTGATGGGTGTATAAGCCTTTTCAATTTTGATCATTTCCATTAATTTATTTGATAAAGACATGTTAATGAAGGATAGCATCAATGAAGTTGATGATTCTTCCATGACATTTTTCTTTCCTCTCCTAAATTCTAGTTTCAAGTGAATGGATTGGGTCCCTTAAAAACTATGCAATTCTCTCTCTCTCTTTCCCCCTCCCCAAGATTAGTTGACTAAAAGTAAGATGTGGATTTGTTCATTGTCAATCAAATTCACTAATTTTCATGTTTTGGAATTCTTATGTTGCAAAAGATAGAAGCAAGACTGTGCATGTTTGACCTTCCGAAAGAATATCAATCTTTGACCATCAGATGTATAAATCATTATGAAAGTTTGAATTCTTCATTCATTGATGCTTTAAGAACAACTGTTGCTTAATTTCTCTATGGTGGCTCAAAAGAGGGGGTCTATCATCCTTTTGTCGTGTATTATGTTATCAACATTATTAGACTCTCTCAATGACATTAGTAATGGATTGGTTTCATATTTTTTATTGTACTGTTAGTAATTTATGTTATCGAAATCTATTTATTCTATCTACCTTTGTAGGAGATGACAATATATTTAAAGATTTGCAAGATGGTAGCCTTGAAAACAAGAAAATTTGAAAGAGTTAAAGAACTTAAGTCATTGATACTTAGAAAGGAACACATTTATGAGGCTAATTAAGAGCTCTCTTTCATTGATAACTAACTTAAGGATGACCAAAGATTACTTGACTATAATATTTTGAAGGACTCTACCATCCACCTTATTGTACAAGATTCCCTAAGAATGAAGCTCTCTATCTATATCCCTAGGAATAATAAAACCATTGATGTTGAAGCTAGAGATAAGGATATCATTTATGGTGTTAAGAAGATGATTCAAGCGAAAGAAGATATTAAAACAGATGATTACACTCTTTTTTATAATGGAAAAGTGATATTAGAGGATAGAACTCTTGCCTCCCTTGATTTGCCGAGAGAGCTAACATTCCATTTGATTTACAACTCAAATGATGTGCTATCAATGGTCATGGCTAGAGAGAGAAAGAGAGCAAGAGTTAGAGAGATAGAAGCTGTAGGAGGATAAAGAAGGGTCGAGGGAAGATTGAAGTGGAGAAGATGAAGGAAGAGAAAGAAAGCAATTGAAAAAGATAGGCGGGCGAGAGAGAGAGAAGACGTAGAGATGTCCTAAGTCAAAACATGATAGAAATTGATCCTCCATCAAGGTCAAAATGAGCTTAAATTGAACTTATGAGGTCCATTAGCTTAACCATTATACCCCAAAGGCCCTCGCTTTTGTGAGGGTTTGAAGCCATGACTGACCATCACTTTTGCCCAACTCTTAATCAATCAAGCTACTCATGTTCTTTGATTCTTGTTAAAACGCCACATATAATACTCTAATTATTACACGCATAAGCTTCCTTAAAAGGGTAAGTTTATGTCGAACATTTGCTATTCAATAATTAAATTATGAAATCATTCAATTATATTCTTTTAACAATTGGATTTATAATTGTAAAACATATCTCACAAAAACATCTCTTAAGTCTACTCACCTAAGTAGATCAACTTTCATAAAAACAAGACCCTACCATCAAGTATCTCTATTACTTTATATGATGGTAGATCAAATCTTTAAAACTTTATATTACAAAACATGGGCTCCATTCGACCCCTTAAAAAACTATTATAAATTTTTAAAGAATAAATCTAGCTCTTTTGATAAAGCAAAAAACAAAATAAAATACCTTCTTCGTCCCTATCTCAAATCATTCATCCACAATTCTTCCTGAACCATCCCATACTCCTAATCAATCAGCATCATCTTTAGCCACCATCAACAAATCATCCAACACTTGGAAAAATGACAACAATAATAACTATGAGCTGAAGCTCAATACACAGTAACACAAGCACACACGAGATGTCATACATGCTTAATATAAATGCAATGCATCAAATAACAAGTTATTATCTTTCTTTTAATGTAAGGAAATTAACATTGGAGCACTCACACTAAAAAATAATCCTAAGAACTTGGGAGTTCTAAGTAACAGCAGCTGCTCAGGGATCGATATAAGTAATCCAAATATCTATATCTCCTATATCTAATCGAAAAGAATAGTAGCATCCTCTAAGGTTCATAGCTGTACTCGCTCTTTATTAGTCTTAGTCCATAACATCATTTAGTTCAATCGGTCCCTTAAACGAAACTAAACCATATACTTTACCCTAAGCTTAAACAAATGTTACATTGATACGTTGCCCCATCAGCTATCCACTCAGCTATTTATGAATTCGTATTGCATCATGACATGGAGGTAGCCTAAGTGTCTAAACTATCGTACCCTACTCGGTATAATGTTTTTTTAGGGTCAGTATGGCCTACAACCGCGAATTACTGCGTGCCTTTTATGTTTGAAATCCAAACTCGAAAAGAGGTATTTTAGAATCCATCTCAAAGGATAAATCAGGTATCCATGTCTGTAGATTGAAGAATTAAATAGATATAAGGAATTAAATTAATTATCCACTTACATTAATCTTATATTAAAGTTCTATTTGATTAGACACTAACTAGGAACCCCACCATTGCTACAAAGATCGCTCCGCCAAGATACAAATAGTTCTCCATCTGTCAAAGTATTTTTTTCTCTTTATTTATAGTCATTTTATAAAAGCATCATCATCAAAGCATTCATATTCAAAACACTCATTTTCCAAGAAAACATATATTTGAAATAACATATTCCCATATAATACATGGTTTAACCTAATACATTAGTCTAAACCAATTATTAGCCTTTAAGCCTATTTTTTAATTTAGTCCTAGCCAAATTGATAAGGATTAATCATTTAATTATTACTAGTCAAGTTGATTAAAACTTAATCAATCCAATTCATTTTAGCTTATCAAAGTGCATTAGGTCAAGTTAACTTAAATTTGTTAACTAACTCATTTTATATATAAAGATTCATATTAGCTTAAGTCTATGTCAACTTATCTTAGCTAGGTGAATATCTTAATCAATTTAATTCATTTTAACTTGTTCAAGTTTATTTAGTCAAGTTGAACTTAGGTTTATTAACTAAGTTCATTTTATATTTAACTACATACACTTAACTAGTAAACAAAAGTTTTCAAATTTGTTTAGAATATAGCAGCTGGAAACAAATAAAATTTAGGTCTTGGTAATTTTAAAATTATCAAAAATTAAAATATAAAATTTGTAGAGCTCCTTTTAAGCTTTCTGTAGCATTTTGAATCACCTCAATCGAAGTTCAAAATAAAAAGGTACGGTCAAATTACGAAACAAGGATAGCTGCATGACTTGTCTTCATGGCCATGTTGGAGCCATGTGTAAGCCCCAAAAAATTTTAGTAAATAATTCCAAAATAAACTCTTAAAATGACTCCAAATTAAAACCAAACTTCAACTAGCCTTAAATCACGATCGAATCCAGAAATTTCTTAATCTTGAGAAAATGAAAATCCTTAAAAAAATAAAATAAGAACTCAACAGTCTTTAAATCCAAAACCACTACGTATGACAAATTTTATACGTAACTTTGACTTATAAAATCGGGTAATATATAACCCAAAAACAAATTATTAAAAAGTAAATAACAATTAACTTTCGGAAATAAAACCCAATTCAAGAATTTCAAAAACGTTAAGAGATATTAAATACTTACCAAAATAAAATTTAAAATAAATTTCAAACTAAATGTGATGTATAAACATAAAACATCAGTTTCCAAATTGGCAAAGATCTAAACCAAAAATCACCCAAGATCCCTGAGTGGAATATGGTAGTGTAAGTTCGGCAATCTCGTGTTCTTGATCCTAGAGGCCGAGGTGTAGTTTAAGTGTGTAGAGTAACTCATAGTAATATAAGGTCGCTTAAAAATATCATATTGGTAAATTTTTGACCTATTTCGAACCCGTTCAGATACAAACTTGGAAAAGCGTGTCCCGGGGCTCGAGATATAAAAAATATACCATTAATACTGTTAGACTCGTATTTTTATAAGGTTTTCAAAAATATCAGTTTTATAATTTTTCGATAACTATAAATATCTGATTTTGTGATTATATTCGTATTTCATTACTACGGTAATTATCTAGTCCTTTGCACTATTCACTATTATTCATTACACAATTTTACTGTTCTTGTAAACCCTTATATTTTTTTATAAATATTTTATATATCATAGAAAATTCTATTTTTCCAAAATTTAGTTCGTTTCGGGTATTACGGGATTAGTTTTTGTTTAAGACCCGATACTAAAAATAAAATAAATTAATTTAATAATTGAAAATATTTTAAAAAATATTTTATTTTCATAAAATAATTTTTTAGAATTTTTCGGGTTATAAAAATATCATTTATAGCTCATATTCGCGTAATTTGATCATACTGGTAACTTATTTGATAATTCACTAAAATAAATTAATTGATTATCTTATTTAATTATGAAAATTTGCTACAAAATTTTGGAATTCTTTTTCCTTTATTTTTTTTTTATTTTATTTATTAAGAAAGTACTCTTACAAGCCCATACCTTTAGTACACCTTTCACACATCATTTCTTTTTCATTTCACTCTTTCTATACTTCACTCATCACTTCATGGAAATTTTGACCTCTTTTGCTGCCTTTTTTCCTTTGATTTACCCCAATTTTATTAAAATAAATCTATTCAATCCTTTTTAATAAGTAACACATACGCATTAATTACACATTACAATTTCATGTAAAACCAACCAAATTCCTCTCCCTCTCTCTCTATCTTTCACACCAGCTTTGGGATGTCCTTGCTGCCCATTTATTTATTTATTTTTCACTTCATTAAAGTGTCTTAAAACTCCTTCTATCTTTCTCTCTCATTTACACCTTCAACCATTTACCATTCCTTACCTTTTTCTCTTTATTTTTCCTCTCTTTCTCTCTTCATTTTCTCTTGTTCTTACAAGAAAACCTTGCTGCCCTTATTCTTTATTGAGCTCTCACACATATTTCTTCAAGATCCTTTGATAAAACTATCCAAAGCTTCCATAGTTGATGTAGGTAAAGTATAGTGAGAGTTTCATGCATCAAATAACTTTCCATATGCTTAAAAGCTAAGGATGATGATGCCAAAATGAAACACTCATCTTATCATGATTATTCTCTTGTAATATTATTATTTTCTTGCTAGAAGTAGTTATTTTATAGATCTAATTTTATGTAACTTTGATTTGTTTGTGTTTAGATATATGAGTTTATAGTTTACTACTATAGATTTCTTTTATATTTATGTTCATAGTAAGTGTAGATCTTGGTTTTGAACTCAAACAAGAATGGTGAAATTCGTATCTAGCAAGACCATTTTTAAAAACCACTTTCCAAGTGTCAAAATGGAAGTTTTTCTTGAAATAATGAAGGCTTAATGGCATATATCATTAAGATTTCATTTTATATGATTCAAATGTGTTTTTAAAGATTATTTTTCAAAACAAAATTTATTTTCGGATCTAGACAAAGGCATGACTTAAAAACATGTTTTCCAACTCAAAAATGAAGTTTTTATTCAAGATACGGAAGGCTCTTAAGATAGGATGTAAGGATGAATTTTCACAGTTTAGATGGATTTTATCAAAAGATATGTCCAAAAACAAATTTTGTAAATTCGGATCTCAACCAAGACCAATTTTGAAAACCCATTTTCAACACCAAAATGAAGGATTTGTTTAAAAAATGAAAGGCTTATGGAATAGATATCAATAGGAGATTTTGATAAGTAAATGGTAATCTACTAATAGGATTCTCAAAATAGGAAGAGATTACATATAAAATTTGAGTTTATCCTAACCATTTGTAAATTCGGATGATTTCAAGACCATGCCTTAAAAACCCTTTTATCAACTCCAAAACTTGTGTTTTTATGAAAAATGAAGAGTATAGGTCATAGATATCAAATAAAGATTTTTATAAGTTAAGATGGGATTTGCTAAGAAAAATATGTAGAACAAGTAGTAGAAATAAAGTAGAAAATTTGAGTTGTTTGTTATTTTAAGAAATTCGTAATAATGGAGTAATGGTATGAAAACCTCTATTTTTCAAACTTAAAATGAAAGTTTTATTAAAAAAATGAAGTCATTAGTAACTAGGTATGGTTGAACCTTAATTTTCTAAGTATCAAATGAGTTTACTTAAAGGAATCACCACAAAAACATTTTTTACAAAATTCGGATTTTGAGATGAACCATATTTAAAAACATGTTTACAAATGTAAAATGGAAATTTTTATTGAAAAACAAAGGCCTTAGGGAATATATAATGAAGGCTTAATTTTAACAGAAATAATAAATTTTATCAAGGAATTTTCTAAAAACAAGTGGGGATTGTCAAGAATACAATACTAATCCTTTCTAAGTTGATTTTTCAGTTTACAAAGAAAAAGTTTTCTAAAAATTTCTTTTATTCAATATCATCAAAACATGTATATATATATATATATATCTCATGACATATCATTTATGATAGTAACTTGTTCATATTGCATGAATACTTGCTTTGGATAATAGAAACTTCATGAACTTTCACAAAATCAATATTTTAAAGCGATTTTGCTACTGATTTGAACTGATCAAATCTTTTCAAAGCTTCAAAGTTTTCAAAACATAAATATGTATTGTAATTAGATAGATCTTTTGAAGTAGATAGAAATCGATATATAATTTGCTAAATTCGGAGTTAAAACGACCAAGTTATGGTCGTTTTAAGTTGGAATTCCACTGTAGGATGAGAATTACGAATTTGATAGTTTGTATGAAATAGAGTGGATTAGTTTAGAGTTGGAATACTCATTTGGGTATTTCTTTCCTTAGGTGTCTTTGCTTTCGAGGATTCATTGCCAACTAACTATTACGATTAAAAGATGGAGTCCAATGGACATGTGAGTTTTCCTCTTATTTTGTTACCTTACTTATGCTTGTAGCTAGTTGCATTAGAATTGGGAAAAAATAAAATTGTGATGAGTTGTGATCTAATCTTGGTTGAATGAATGATAAGTATATCGAGACAAGACTTATTAGAAAATCATTGTATGAGCTAGCATAGACTTGAATTATCTGAAATTCTCTATGATCGCTCTTAACCTACATAATTAACATGCCACGATTATATGAATAAACCGTACATGCATATCACGTATCGATCCACATTGCATGAGCTAGTATGCCTTTGGTGGGACAAAGGTATATTAGCGGAGGCATAAAGGCCTGTGTTAACATTAAGAATGTGAGATCGCTTAAGTTAACGAAAGTGGGGTAGGCACTTAAAATAACTACATAAAACAACAGATGTTGTAAAACTAAGAGAAAGAGATCAGGATTATGGTTGCATGACTTATGGACCACCATACTTAAGATCAGGATTATGGTTGCATGACTTATAGACCATCCCACTTAAGATTGGAATTATGGTTGCATGACTTATGGACCATCCTAACCCTAGATATGGAGGCGTAAATCCATTCTGTGTATGGGTTTCGATTATTCATACATAATTGTCCGCTCATGTGTTTATTCATGCATAGCATATGGATGATTTATAACTTGCTTGTTATGGTACCAAATTAAGGGAACTCTCACGAAGCTAGTATAGCTTATACCCCAATAGATGTTTGAATAAATAGGTTGACGAGAGAATGCTACATGAAGACCGAGATGGTTGGAGCCGAATATGATTTCGGGATTCTGGCAGGAAGTAAGAATACTTGAAGATATTAGCTAGGTTTTGTGAATCATCTTGTAATAGTTTGTGTAGTGAAATTGTAGATGAAT
Organism: Combretum micranthum; assembly: GCA_024138025.1. Taxonomy (NCBI): domain Eukaryota; kingdom Viridiplantae; phylum Streptophyta; class Magnoliopsida; order Myrtales; family Combretaceae; genus Combretum; species Combretum micranthum. The sequence continues at coordinate 19,885 of JAMXBD010002642.1, forward strand.
TGTAATTGAAGTATAGTGAATTGTATTTCCTCTACATTGTTACTTAAGTTGTATCACTATAAAATGTATCACTCTGATTTGTCTCCTCCATGTGTTAGACGCCTTGTACATAGTATGGAAGCCTTCGTGTGACTGAGGCGGTCATTCCTAGGCTTTAATATTGTGTACAGCATGTCACGTTTAGGGTATCCTTCAGGGCGTGACACCATGTACCCTAAAAAAACATCCAACTCGAGTCTTTCCCCTGCAACATTCAACACAGGTTTTTACATGCCTGTGTAAACCCATCCACAACCAAAACTTTTCAACTTCAAAAATTTCACTTCCCAAACACTTGTTTGGATCTTAAGTATGTTGAGTACACTTCATTATTCACATAATACTCCATATACCTTCCATACAACTTTACATGGGCATTAAGCCCAAAACCTAAACCTAAACCCCATCATCCACTTCACAGAACATCAACTCCAAACAACCAACAAAAGTTCATTAACATTATTGTTTATAATTTTTATCACAAACCCAACTTATTTCTTACATCTGTACATCAATATCATGCATAAACAACACATAAATCGAGGAAAAACTAATTTATTTGTTTTAGAAAAAGCTCAAACTTCCAAAACTCCATCACTATTACTTTTCCTTAGCTCTTGAGACTATTTTATGCATGAGCTTCATCTTCAATCTTGTTTTCCATCTTCATTTTCTTCATTAATTTATTAGATTTGTGATGTTAAGGTTGATTTGAGAGAAGATGAAGAGAGGAAGAGAAATAGAGGAAAGAATCGGTGAAAATGAGAAGAACAGGAAGAGGAAAAATAGGCAGCCCAAAAGTAAAGGAAAGGAAAGGACAAAGGGATATTTATAAAAATTTAGGAGTGAGAGTTTTGATTTAAGCAATTTGGATCATTGTCTTAAGTATTGAAAATAATTGAAAAATAATAATCTATAACATTGAAAACAACAGCTTGAATTGAAAGTTTAGTTTAGGAATTCAATTTGTAAAAAACTTGATATTTAGTTTAAGTTTGGGTTTAAAACTGACACTTTTAAATAAGTAGTTGAACTAAAAAATTATAAGGATTTACAAAAATGAAAGCTAACTAAAATTCAAGAGTTTAGAAGTTTGCAAAACATTTAAAATGTTTATTTTATGATTTATGAATTGAAATTGAAGAAAAAGGAGTCTCAATGAAGAATTTAAAATAATTCAAATTTTTTATTTATAAAGAAAAATCATTGAGACAAATGGATGGTTTAAAGAATATTTCAAATCTCAAATCTCAATTTGATCTATTTACTAATTTTAATTATACCAAGTTATAATCAAAACTCATTGTTTTTTTATTTGAATTATTTAGTCTATCCAATTCAAATTTCTAAATTAAATTCTAAACCAAGTCTAAACTTAAACACATTTTATATTAATTAATAAACTATTTCTAATTAGTTAGGTGAAAGTTTGAGATATTTCTTTCTTCCCTTCTTATAAGAATATCGTCCTCTAATTTAACTTGATTATTTGTTGGTATAAGACATTTCATTTTACTTTCAGCTTTATAATTCATAAACTTTTAATTAGTTTAAGAATTTCATTTGTCCATTATACTTTCACTGTGCACTCTAATTATTCTTCATTCAAGTTTTGCTATTACTTTTCATTTCAAAAGAATTTAGAATTATTTATAAAATATTATTTATCAATTTTTATTTGCTAACATATGTGGGATTACATTAATTTGCTTCTTTTATCGCACATGTTTCATATCTTTCATTCTTTTTATTTTCATAAATAATTTGAAATTTTAGTGTTATTTGGGTTTAGCATTACCTTTTTTCTTTTATTGTTCAAAACATATTTCCTTAATTTCTTAATTCAAACTTTTCAATTGTTTATCCAACTTTAGTATTATTCTTATAATCATTCATATAATCATCATTTGTTCTTAATTTCTTAATTGAACCTTTGAAAAGTTTCATCAAATTTACAATACTTATATTTCATGCATATTTCGTGCAATATAACATATAAAACAGTAGGAACCGCTTAGTAATTTCAACCTTTACTTACTTAACTTGATAAAGACTTAGACTTGACAAAGACAACGATACGACTAGTCTTGACTCTACTTGACTCTTCACTTATAAAGACACACGTGACATGACACCAACTGATATAATACGATAACTTAACAATTGAAGATTGTAAATTCGTTATCCCATCCATACCTGAATATATATGCCAATGTGCATAGGAAATATACAGTTGTCATATTCTTTTAACTAAAAAAAAATTGTATTTTGTAGCTTTTATCAACACTTTTACTTTAGCAAAAACATAACTAAGATTTAACATTTTCATCATTTGCGTGTGTATTAGTTTTATTAACTTTACCTCATAAACAATTTCCACATTTTGTGCATATGCTTATCATTAAAATTTTTTTTGACAATTAATTTAAAATTTCTATCTTGTCATTATATTATTGTTAATATCTTATCTTTTAAGTTTTAAGAAAATTATTGAATTAAATCTAGATAATTAATTTAAATTTTTTGTCAATTCATTAGCTTTTGAGGATATATGTTTGTCAAATTAATTAACTTGGAGATGTCGATGTCGATTCAAATCTTTAAATTTTCTTTTCATTTAATTTCCTTATTTTTATCAATATACCAACAAATAAATCCTAGAGGGAAAGTTCCTATTATAGTCTGTCATATTTTAAATAAAAAAAAAAAAACACATGCAAAACATAACATACAACACCTAGAGTCTATTTCCAATTTTTAAAGGATTTAAGGGGCGAGTCCTAGTGCTTTTCTACTTATATGGACAAGTTTGCATTTAAGTTCAATTTACAACTAAGCCTCAAAACATACATTCACAATCATATCATAAACATAACACAAAACAAAGCATATATATACATTACAAAAATCATACAATTATCCTAGTTATGTCTAATTTCAAACAAGCAACAACATACAACACTTACAAATATAACACAAACAAAACATTTCATAAGAATATATATACATATGCATACACATATCACTAAGCAAAAGATAACATAAAATATATAACATGCAAAAATTTATTCAATTACATAACATAACATACACATCACATATAAAACAAACTAACACTTCATATAACATAGTATACTTAAAAATTCATATGCTCTTCCGGTTAATTCCATTTCAATATTAACAAAAGTAAATTTAAGCCAAGTTAATTAATTCAGTGTGTTTAATTAATTTTAATAAAATTTAACTAATGATCTATCAAATATAACAAAACAACACATCAAATTCCCAAATTTTGCTGTACTCAATTCACCGCTTTTAAATGCAACCTAATTCATTATGTGAGAGCAAATGTCTAAGATAAACATTTGCTTTGATACCATTTTGAAACGCCATGTATAATACTCTAAGTATTACATGCATAGGCTTCCTTAAAACGGTAAGTTTATGTCGAACATTTGCTATTCAATTTTTAAATTATGAAATCATTCAATTATATTCTTTTGACGACTAGATTTATAATTGTGAAACATATCTCATAAAAACATCTCTTAAGTATACTCACCTCAATAGATCAACTTTCATAAAAAAGATCCTATCATTAAGTATCTCCAATACTTTATATGATGGCAGATCAAAGCTTTAAAACTTTATATTATGAAACATGGGCTCCACTCGAGCCCTCAAAAGAATATTACAAATTCTCAGAGAATAAATCTAGCTCTTTTAATATAGTAGAAAACAAAATAAAACACATTCTTTGTCCCTATCTAAAATCACTCGTTCACAATTCTTCTCGAACCATCCCATACCCTTAATCAATCAACATCATCTTCAATCATCATCAACAAATCACTTAACACCTGGAAAAATGACAACAATAATAACAATGAGTTGAAGCTCAATATAGAATAACATAAGCACACATAAGGTGTTATATATGCTTGATCTAAATGCAATGCATCTTTCCTTTAAAGTAAACAAATCAATATCGGAGCACTCACACTCCAAAATTATCCTAGGAACCTGGGGATCCTGAGTAACACTAGCTGCTCAGGGGATTGATATAGGTAACCTAAATCGCTATATCTCTTATATCTAACCAAAAAAAGAATAGTAGACCTTTAGGGTTCACAACCATTACTCACTCCTTACTTAGTCTTAGTCCATAATATCGTCTAGTTCAACCGGTCCCATAAACGTAAACTAAACCATATCACTTCACCCTAAGCTTAAGCAAATATTACATCGAAACCGTTTGACTCATCTGCTACCCATTGAGCCACTTATCAATTTCCATTGCATCATGGTGTACTATTGCATCATGATATTTGTCATTGCATCATGACATGGGAGTGACTTCAGTGCCAAAATTACCGTGCACCGCTCAAGACAAGATTGCCACTCCTTGGAGCGGATTCAATAGCATACGCACAAACAACACTCATTAATTATTAAGCCAAGTTTTACTTTTAGTTCATTTAAGATACTTATCCTAACATACAACACGCAAGTTACTGTATACCTTTTATATGTAGAATCTAAACTCGAAAAGAGGTATTTCAAAATCCATCTCAGAAGATAAATCAGGTATCCATGTCTGTAGATTGAAGAATTAAATTGATACAAGGATTTAAATTACTTATCCACTTACATTAATCTTATATTAAAATTGTATTTGATCAAACACTAATTAGGAACCCTACCATAGCTGCAAAGATCGCACACCCAAGATATGGACAGTTCTCTATTATTTGTCAAAATATTTCTTTTCTCTTTGTTTATAGTTATTTATTATAAAAGCATCAACTTCAAAGCATTCATATTCAAAAACACTCATTTTCTAAGCAAACACACATTTGAAACAGTATATTCCTCATATAATACATGATTTAACCTAATACATTAGTCTAAACCAATTATTAGCTTTTAAGCCTATTTTAATTTAGTCCTAGCCAAATTGATAAGAATTAATCATTTAATTCAATTACTAATTCAAGTTGATTAAACTTAATTAATCCAATTCATTTTAGCTTATCAAAGTACATTAGGTCAAGATAAGCTTAAATTTGTTAACTAACTCATTTTATATCTAAGATTCATATTAGCTTATGCCTATGTTAACTTAATCTTAGCTAAGTTGAATATACTTAATTAATCTAATTCACTTTAACTCTTTCAAGTTCATTTAGTCAAGGTGAACTTAGTTTTATTACCTAAGTTCATTTTATATTTAACTACATATAGTAAACCAAGTTTTCAACTTTGTTTGGATATGATGTAGGAAACAAATAAAATTTAGATTGAGATACTTTTAGAATTTCCAAAAATTTAAAATATGAAAGTCGTAGAGCTCTTTTTAAGCTTTCTGTAGCATTTTTAATCACCTTAATTCGAGTTCGTGAAAAAAAAAGTTACGGTCAAATTTCCAAATAGGGGAGGCTACACGACCTGTCAGCACGCCATGCTGACCTTAAAAAAACATCCAGACTTAAATTTTTCCCTACAACACTTCGTACAGGCTACTGCATGCCTATGCAGACCCATCCACGAACCAATACTTCTCAACTTCAAAAATTTACTTCCTAAACACTTGTTTTTATCCTAACTCTATCAAATATATTGCATTATTCACATATATACTTCATATAACTTCCATACAACTTCACATGAGCATTAAACCCAAAACCTAAACCCCAACATCTACTTTACACAACATCAACTCCAATCAACTAACAAAAGTTCATTAACTCCATTGTTTATAAATTTTTTATCACAAACCCAACTTATTTCTAACATCAATACATCAATATCATGCATAAACAACACATAAATCAAGGTAAACAACTAACTTGTTTTATGAAATGCTCAAACTTTCAAAACTCCGTCACTACTATTTTTCCTTAGCTTTTGAGACTATTTTATGCGTGATCTTTATCTTCAATCTTGTTTTCCATCTTCATTTTCTTCTTTAATCTTGTTAGATTTGTGATGTTAAAGTTGATTTGAGAAAAGAAGAAGAAAGGAAGAGAAGAAATAGAGGAAAGAATCGGTGAAAATGAGAAGAAGAGGAAGAGGAAAAATGGGCAGCACAAAAGTAAAGGAAAGGATAAAGACAAAGGGATGTTTGTAAAAATTTAGGAGTAAGAATTATGATTTAAGCTAATGAGATCATTATCTTAAGTACCGCAAATAATTGAAAAAATTTCCAAACTTATAACATTGAAAACAACAGTTTGATTTGAAAATTTAGTTTAGGAACTTGATATTTAGTTTAAGTTTGGGTCTAAAACTGGTACTTTATAATCAATGGTTGAACTAAAAAATTATAGAGATTTATCAAAATGAAAGTAAACTAAGATTCAAGAGTTTAGAAGTTTGCAAAATGTTTAAAATATTTATTTTATGATTTAGGAATTGAAATTGAAAAAAAAGGAGTCTCCATGGAGAATTTAAAGTAATTGAAAATTTTGATCCATAAAGAAAAGTCATCGAGACAAATGGATAGTTTAAAAGAATATTTTAAATCTCAAATCTCTATTTGATCTGTTCATTAATTTTAACTATGCCAAGTTATCTAATCAAAACTCATTGTTTGTTTTACTTGAACCATTTAAATTATCCAATTCAAATTTCTAAATTAAATTCTTAACCAAGTCTAAACTGAACTATTTCTAATTAGCTAGGTGAGACTTTGGGATATTTCACTTGTTATGCATGAAAATTAATTTAACATAAAATGTGCAGGGCTGACATGACTTTAAACGAACATAGGCCCTAGGTCTAAATTGATTTGTAAAAATAACCCATCACCTTATAAAATGACTATTGAAATTAAAAAAAATGCAATATTATATATTTATATATAATACTCTAAATATACGAAATGTACTACTATTCATGCAAAATTAATTATAATTTTTAATTTTTTCTAATTCATATTTTTGTTATATATATATTTAAGCTTTAAACACTTTCAATCTGTAATTCATATCCAAAGCTATTTATTTAAATTAATGGATTAAAACTCAAACTAGAGAAAACATCCATGATAGTATAGGACACTAAAACAACAAAATACAAATAGATCTACACACACTTGCATTTAAAGAAGTTTTTTTTTTTTTTTTTTTAATGATGTGTCTTTTAGGAGAAAGGGAGAACAGGTGGGGGGTCATTTCAATGAATAGAACCATTATAAAGAAATTAATGCAATTATATTTATCTATGTTTAGGAAAACTTCAAATAAGACACCAATCTTTTAAGTAGTTAAAGAAATGGGTTAAAAATCATATAAATGGTTTAAATAAGAGACCATTTGATGCAAAAACGTGAACCCTAGGTATAGAAACCTAAGACCTAACGTGCAATGATGGAATTCGAACCCTAGGATTGTCTTGAAATGAGTAAACAGGAACTTGAACCCAATTGAACCCATCAATTGAAACCAAAGTTATCAGAATGAAGCAATCGCAACCTGATCCCAACCACACCTATCGATTGGAACCATAGTTATCACAAACAAAACTTGACCCTAATTGAACCTATTAATTAGAACCAAATTTATCAAGAGTTGGGGAAAAATCTCAAGAAAATATTCATTCAGAATATTTGATCAAATTGATATTCATAGATGTTTACATCTAATAGGTTTTATAAACTAAAATAAGGAAACTCAAAAGATAAAAAAATAACATTGTCATCAAAGAAAGGACGGCAGCCTATATTGAAAAGTTAGCGGCCTTAACGTCAATTTAAAAAATTTTAATTATGGGAACATCGAAGGCGGACTATATGTTGGCAACCTAAGACAATACGCTGGTAGCATTGAGGCCGGAGTACAGGTCCACACTGCTAGTGATGTGCCTTAGGCCATTTGGATACTATTTAATTATCTATTAATCTTAATAAGATTAAGATTAATAAATAATTATTAATTATAATCATTTTTTAAGAAGTGTGTTATTTGAAATTCCTAATAACTTATGTGTCTTTTGGAATTCCTAATAACCTTTGAAATCCCTAATAAGATTAGGGTAGTTAACAATGGCACAGTTTCTTATAAATAGAACACATTGATCTCTCCTAGGATTTTTAAGAGACGCCTGCCGTCACATTAGAATTACACAGAAACTCTGTAACTCAAAAGTGGGAAACCTTACTAAGAGAGATTCCCATTATTTAGGAATTGTTCCTACGTGCTAGCACACACAGAGATCCAATTGGAAATTTATTCGTGTCGATACAGTAGAGGGTGTTCGCATTTGTAAAATCTCATATCCGAATTTCCAATATTTTAAAGCATCAAAAAGGTAATTTTATCCGTTTAATTTGATTGAATCTCATGGATCCACAATTGAGAATTTAGGGTTCGTTTTATTTGAAAACAAAATTATATCTCCGCTATGTATTGGTCCCTAAATTCCCAACAGTGGTATCCGAGTCACTTGCGATTTCAATCAAATTCTTTTTCATGTGATATATGTATGTTGATATGTATGATTTGCGAAAAAGATTTATGCAGATGAGATTTGCATATGTTTACATATTCGTTTTATGCAATCATGTGAACAAATTTGAAGATCGCAGATCTAATCTGCTTTATATTCACGCCACGCAAATAAAACTTACTTCTGGCATTGTCGTTCGGGACACATTAACAAGAAACGCATATCAAAGCTTCATCAAGATAGGTTTTTAGATTCATTTGATTTTGAATCATATGAATCATGTGAGTCTTGTTTGAGTAAGATGATGAAGGTTCCTTTTACTGGACAAAGTGAGAGAGCTACTGATTTGTTGGGCCTCATACATACAGATGTATGTGGATCATTGAGTTCACCTGCTAGAGGAGATTATTTGTACTTCATTACTTTTACTGATGACTTTAATAGGTATGGATATGTGTACCTAATGAAGCATAAATTTGAATCTTTTGAAAAATTCAAAATATTCAAATATGAAGTGCAAAATCAACTTGGTAAAAATATTAAAATACTTCGATCTGATCAAGGTGGTGAATATTTAAGCCAAGATTTTTCTAACTATCTTAAGGATTGTGAGATAGTCTCACAGTTGACTCCTCCAGGAACACCATTATGGAGTGGTGTTTCTGAAAGGAGAAATCGAACTTTATTAGATATGGTTCGATCAATGATGAGTCAGACAAATCTTCCAATATCCTTCTGGGGATATGCCCTAGAAATTGCAGCGTTTATATTGAACAAGGTTCCATCAAAATCGGTTGAAAAGACACCATTTGAGTTATGGAATGGAAAACGTCCAAGTTTGTCTTTTCTAAATATATGGGGATATGATGCATATGTCAAACATCAAGTGTCTGACAAATTGGGACCCAAATCTGATAAATGTTTGTTTGTGGGATATCCAAAAGAAACAAAAGGATATTACTTCTACAATTGATCTGAGAACAAAGTGTTTGTTGCTCGTAATGGTCACTTTCTAGAAAGAGAATTTGTCTCTAAAGGAAACAGTGGGAGTAAGATATGACTTGAAGAAGTTCGAGAACCACAAACTAACATAGCTCCCATGATGGATGTTCAATCAAACTTACAAGTAGTTGCTAAGTTTGAACCACTAGCTGAAGGCCCGCGTAGGTCTAGGAGGATTCGTCATGAGCCTAAGAGATATGAATTTCTCATCACTGACAATCGTGATGTAATGCTCATAGATCAAGGTGAGCCCACATCTTACCAAGAAGAAATAAAGGGCCCTGACTCTAAGAAATGGTTAGTAGCCATGAAATCAGAAATGTAATCCATGTACGATAATAAAGTTTGGACTTTGATTGATTTACCTGATGGTGTTGAAACTATTGGGTGTGAATAGGTTTTCAAGAAGAAAACTGACATGGATGGCAACGTACATACCTACAAAGCACGACTAGTTGCAAAAGCTTTTAAACAAACTCATGGTATAGACTATGACGAAACTTTTTCACCTGTAGTCATGCTTAAGTGTGTTAGAATTCTTCTTGCTATAGCTGCATATTATGACTATGAGATATGGCAAATGGATGTCAAAACAGCCTTTTTGAATGGAAACCTTATTGAGGATGTGTACATGACACAACATGAGGGTTTTAACAGTCCGGGGAATTCACATAAGGTTTGCGAGCTTCAAATATCCATTTATGGACTAAAGCAAGCATCTCAGAGTTGGAATCTTTGTTTTGATGAAGCAATCAAACGTTTTGATTTCTTTCAAAAGGAAGATGAACCTTGTGTTTACAAGAAAGTTAGTGGAAGCGCAATAGTTTTCTTAGTGCTTTATGTAGATGACATATTGCTCAATAGAAACGATATTCCTACATTACAAAATGTCAAAACTTGGTTAAGAAATTATTTCTCAATGAAAGACTTAGGTGAAGCTACCTATATTCTTGGCATCAAGATCTATAGAGATAGATCTAGCAGGACCATTAGCCTAAGTCAAAGTGCATACATTGAAAAGGTGCTAATGAGATTTAGTATGGAAAATTCTAAGAAGGATTTCTTTCAATGTCACATGGAATTAAATTGAGTAAGATTCAATATCCTGCTTCGAAGGAGGAACGGGAACGCATGAGTAGGATTCCATATGCTTCTGCTATTGGTTCCATCATATATGCCATGTTATGCACTCGACCCAATGTCGCTTATGCATTAAGCATCACTAGTAGGTATCAGTCAGATCCAGGTGAAAGTCGTTGGATAGCAGTAAAAAACATTCTAAAGTACTTGAGAAGGACTAAGGATGTCTTTTTGACATATGGAGGATAGGAAACTGATCTTATGGTAAATGGTTACATAGATGCCAGTTTCCAGTCCGATTTAGATGATTTCCGATCGCAATCAGGTTATGTATTTTGTTTGAATGGATGTGTTGTAAGTTGGAAGAGTTCTAAACAGAACACTGTCGTGAATTCTATCATAGAGGTAGAGTATATAACAGCATCGGATGCGGCTAAGGAAGTAGTTTGGATCAAGAAGTTCATTACTTCTTTAGGAGTTGTTCTTAGCATTTCATATCCAATGGACCTATCTTATGACAACAATGGGGCCATCGCACAAGCTAAAGAACCAAGATCACACCAGCGATCCAAACACATACTCAGACATTATAATCTCATTCGAGAGATCATCAATAGAGAAGATATTAAGATATGCAAAGTACGTACAGATGACAATGTATCTGATCCATTGACTAAGCTTCTTCACAGTCTAAGCATGATAGTCATACTAGAGCATTAGGGGTTAAACTTAAGTTTAACTAGGCTATATGAATTCTATATCATTTGAATGTTTATTATCTTTATAATATGAGTCATATTCTTTATCAAAGTTGTTATAGGCCTTTTTGCTTTGACAAAGTATTATTCCTTTAATAAATTGGTTATTCCTTATATCATTAAAGTATGTGACTTTAATAGTAAAACCATAAAGTGAGAAATAATATCATTCTAAATTATCCTTAGTCGTTCATTATATGGAATAATAATGAATTAAGACCAGTGTGTTGACTTAATGATGATCATGTTTTACTGATCATGGATATGAGATATCAATTCAACACATGAATACATGTAAGAGTACATTGTATTGGAATGACCAAATATGAGAATGCTATATGGATCAATGCGATAAGTATTTCTCATTTGTAGTGTTGTTTTAGTCCTTAGACCTGAAATCACCATGGATTCCAACATGAGGAATATTGTGTTTTGACTCAATCAAACGTTATCTTTAACCGGATAATTATAAAGGTTGATTGGGCATAATATAAATCATGTAGTGGAAATTGAGTGATTGAGATGGGATTTGTTCCTCTCATTAATTTGAGAGATATATTTTTTGGGCCTCATAATGAGTAAGACTGAGAAATGCATGGCCGTACTCGAATAAATTGATAAGGAGTTATTAATATCATTTGTTTAAGTCACTCATACTCTACAATCAAGAAACACGTGATTAAACAATGTAAGAGTGTATTAATCCACACCTTATGTTTAATTATAAGATATCATATAACAAAAGGACTAAGTAACTAACTGTTAATAGGTAAAGTCGGATCACCGATCTTCACTTAACTTGGATAGGCATAATGTCTTGCTAGTGACCAATTATGTCTTGTGGGTCTAAAAAGGAGTTTTAGGGCTACTGCCAACATTAAGTAAACCTACATGGTCATATACAAAAAATGAATCAATTGGATCATGGGTTATTTTAATAAACCTATAGGGAATAATCTAAGTCTAGTGCAAGTGGGAGATTGCTAGTGATGTGCTCCAAGTCATATGGATACTATTTAATTATCTATTAATCTTAATAGGATTAAGATTAATAAATAATTATTAATTATAATCATTTTTTAAGAAGTGTGTCATTTGGAATTCCTAATAACCTTTGAAATCCCTAATAAGATTAGGGCAGTTGACTATGGCACAGTTTCTTATAAATAGAATACAGTAATCTCCCCTGGGGTTTTTAAGAGACACTTACCGTCACATTAGAATTATAGAGAAACTCTGTAACTCAAAAGTGAGAAACCCCACTAAGAGAGATTCTCAATATTTAGGAATTGTTTCTTCATGTTAGCACACACAGAGATCCGATTGGAAATTCATTCATGTGGATACAGTAGAGGGTGTTCACGTTTATAACATCTTAAATCCAAATTTATAGTGTTTTAAAGCATAAACAAGGTAATTCTATCCGTTTTAATTTGATTGAATCGCATGGATCCGCAATTGAGAATTTAGGGTTCGTTTTATTTGAAAATGAAAATATATTTCCGTTACGTATTGATCTTAAATTCCCAACACACACAAGGTTGTCGACTTTCCAATCAATATTAGTAGCTTTTCCACTCTTTGATAAATCTTATTCTTCTTTATTGTCGCCATTTGATCCCCATTATTCCCTTCTTCTTCGAAAAGATTCATCCTCGAATCTTTTCCATCTTTGTGATAAAGTGGAATGGTCCGTCTCCTCTTGGATGTAATTTGGAACATCACTATTGTCGAAGTTTCCTCTTGCTTGGAAGTTTCTTCTTACACTTGTGCATATAATTATCCGATTCAAATACAAATTCCTTGTGTTCCTTCTTGTTTGGTTTTGGATATTGCTTGATCCATTCTATCTTCTCTTTACTAGCATGTTCATCAATAGGTAATGGTAATAATTCCCTTAAAGGAGGTGATTCATCTAGAATTTCTTTGGGTAACAAGCAGGGTTGTTAAATTTGTGAGTCAACTTGTACGTTTCTACAAGTTTACGAGTTGATGATGGGATTTCGATTCAACTCATATGCAAAATTGTTTTTTGAGTAAACTTGTATAGAATTCCAATTTTACATAGCAAATCGGTGGTAGAATCAGTAGTAGAATCGCAAGTAGAATCGTAAAGTTGTAATTTTACACTTTTTTTTTCTATTTGAATTTTAAAAATGCAACCAATTTAGTATGTTTAAATTTAGAGTTTTTGGAGTTGGTCCTTGATATTTATCTTAACCTAACTTAATTTTAGTTTTTTAATCTATTTTTCCCTTTTATTTCCTTTGTTTTTTTTTTTTGTATTTTTTATAGAGTTATTTTCTTTTAGGTCATATACTTTGGTATATTTTGAACAATTTGAATGAAAATTAAACTAATATATATAATACTATATATTTTCCCTTTTTTAATAATTTTCTATATATAATTTATTTGTCATAAATGCAATGATTTTTTGTGCAAATATAGTAAACATAAAAATGTTCATTACTGCACAAAACTACTATTCATACATGATAATTTAAATGATTTGCGATACATCTTAATGATTATAGATTGAATCATTATTAAATAAATTAATTATTTTATTATAAAAAATTGCACTAAACATATTAATGAAAATGTGAATTATGATTGGTAAAACTTAAATTTTGGTTTTATGTATCTAATTTAATACTAAATTCTTTATTTTCATAATTTATTTAAAGTTTTATTAGTATAGTAAGTAAATCTATAGTTTTTGCAAACATTAGTTGTAGAATCTTACGATTCTACAGACCTCCTGACAATTCTAGATAGAAACTGGATTTTGATAACCATGGTAGCAAGTCATCATATGTCTGTAAATGAGAAACAGTACTAGGAAAAGATTGGTTAGTATTAGTATAGGCCTTCTCATTGTCATCTCCCTTGCTTTGCACATTCAAAGCACATTGAATCATTAAAGACTCCTCTTAAGCTGGATTCTCAACTTCCATTTCTTTCTCTGATTCTTTTGCATATATGCTCACTTTCCTCTCTTTTCCACCTTTCAAACTCACTTATGTTTGTGTTTCACACTCAATTTCTCTTCTTTCATTGCTCTTCAGTGTGTTATCACTCTTTTTCTCAATCTTTCCCTTTTCTTCACTCTCAATCTTTTCATTTTTCTCATTCTTTTCTTGACAAATCTCTTATTTTTCTCTTTTTTTGAATTGCTTCAATATCCTCAATCGATCCTCACATGCCTCCAATGGTTTAAGGGGTATCAAAGTCACTCACCTATTATTTAAAACAAAAGAACAATAATTTTTGTATTCATCATGCTTAGCTTTCCTTTCAAACTTCCATGGTTGCCCCAGTAGAATGTGACTAGTTTGCATTGGAGCCACATCACACAAAGTTTCATCTTGATACTTTCCAATAGATAATGTAATCAAAACCTATTCATACACCTTAACTTTTCCACACTCATTCTACATAGGTGTTGGATGCTTCATAGTTTTTAAATTCAATTTTTCTACCAACCAGGTACTAACAACATTTACACAACTCCTATTGTCAATAATAAAAAAGCATACCTTGTTATCCACAAAGCATCTAGTATAAAACTTAGGATCACATGAGATGTCTTCAACATCATCACTCCACAAATATTGATTTAATTGTATTTCACTCATTTTTTTAATCTGAATTCTTTCTTATTCAAATCCAAATCAAACCATAAAAATCACAATTTGTTTTATCATGAATTTCTCTTATTCTTTTTTTTTTTTTAACTAAGAACTAAACAATCACACATACACTAAAATAAACAATAGTAAAGGATAGAATTACTCCATTCAAGAAGCCAAAAGCTTGATAAAAAATGATGTGAAAACACAAACTTTAGGTATAGAAACCAAAGACCCAATGTGCAACGATGGAATTTGAACCCTAGGATTGTCTTGAAATGAGTAAACAGGAACTCGACACCAATTGAACCCATAAATTGAGACCAAAGTTATCGAAATGAAGCAATCGCAACTTGACCCCAACCAAACCTATCGATTGGAACCATAGTTATCACAAATGAAACTTGACACTAATTAAACCTGTTAATTAGAACCAAAGTTATCAAGGTTTTAGTTCTTATCACAAGAACCCAAAAAGAAAGCTCTCACACTAGAGAAAAATCAAAAGAAAATATTCATTCAAATATTTGATCAAACTGATGTGCATAGATGTTTACATCCAATGGGTTTTATAAACTAAAACAAGGAAACTCAAAAGACAAAAAAATAACAGTGTTGTCAAAGGAAGGCTCGCGGCCTATATTGAAAAGTTGGTGGCTTATATCATGTAAGATGACCTTAATGTCGGCTTTAAAAAATTTTGATTCTAAGAACATCGAAGGCCGGCTATATGCTGGTGCCTAAGACTATACGCTGGCACAAATGGGTAAACTCGCGCATTGAGGCGGGCGTATAAGTCTATACAAGGCTGTCAAATCTCCGATCAAGACTAGTAGCTTTTCACTCTTTGATAAATCTTATTCTTCTTTGTTGTCTCCATTTGGTCGTCATCACCATTACTTTGCAATTACGTAACATGCTAACATAGAACATTCATTTCAATGGATGAAACAATTATAAAGAAATTAATGCAATTATAGTTATCAACATTTAGGAAAACTTCAAATAAGGACTAACCTTTTAAGTACTTAAAGAAATGGGTCAAATTATATAAAATGGTATAAATAAGAGACCATTACTTTGCAATTACGTAACATGCTAACATAGAACATTTTGGTGAAGTCACATCAACATCCATTAGTAATACTAAAAAGAATGCTGATACTTTTTTTCAATTACTTAAAACATTAATCTCTTATTTGCATCATATTTTATAATGTTGATGACTTATTTATTATTAATTAAAACATCAATCCCCTATTTCACTTTTCTCCAAATATTGATTCTCTTTGATGTAACTTTTCCTTTAAAAAATTTTATTTCATCATTGAGCTTTGATTTAGTTTCTTTTTATTCGATTTTACCAAACCCTAACTCAATTGATACAAACCATCGACATGAAGTTGAAAGAAATTTGATTTTTAACAACTTTTGGAGTCGCCATTGACAAATTCATATAAAAAAAATTAAGATCAATGGATCGGTCAATCTTAACTTGTCCATTAATCTACTAAATGATATTTGAAAAAAAAAAAAAAACAAGAATTTCATGAGTTAGGAGACTATTTTATTAAAACCATATGGTTACACCTTAGATTTTTAAATCAAAACACATTCCTTAAATACTCTAACAAAGTTAAAATTATTATATCGTGGTTTTTTACTAAAATCTTTAGTGATTAGTTTCATTTAAATTTTTGAATTTTTTACTTGATATTTTTTTACATTTTATTATTTTTGACAAAAATAAATTTTTAAGTGATATCAACCACAAGAGATTACCAATTTCGCCGATGGCATTGTAATATAGTGGCATCTCCTTGATCTCTCAAGTGAGAGGTCCTAGGTTAAATCCTCTCTCCCTGTTGTAAGGGCAAAAAAAAAAAAAAAAACTACCAATTTGAGTTTTTTTTCTTTAAAAAAATGGTGCTTTTTTAGGTTTAAAAATTGTATTTTTATTAGTATTATACCAAATCAATAATTAGATCACATGGTTTTTACTAGCACACATATATACATATTTTATTTTATGCTCTTCTAACAACCAGTATTATTATTTTTATTTTTCATTCTCATATTAGCACACCTGTATGTTGATTTTTTTTAATTATTATTTATTATATTTTTATTTTTTAGTTTTTTTTAAGTTTAGAATATTTAATAAATAATAAAGATATAAGTAAAAAGAAAATAAATAATACAAACTTATGTAGATAAGGACCAGACAGGTTAGAGTTAAATATAGGTCAGACAGTTAGGTTGAGGAGTTAAATCTAGGTAAAAGTGGTCCAATCAGTCAACAATCGAGGCAATTGCTACTTTGGAGATACTTGGTGGTGGAGACTTTGTTAGATTAGATGAGTTCATCGTGGCAAAGGCTCTAATGATGCTGCTTTCGTAACAGCCAGAGATGGTGTTATGAGATAACAACAATGACAAGTAGCAGTGGTCCGACGACATAAAAACAAGATGGATCTACCAATTGAAAAATTTCCTCTTTAAGAATCTGTCCATATAAGTAGTTCTCTTCAATTAACTTCAAAAAGAGAATTTGAAGAAAACTTTAAAAACCCTAAGTTCTTAGAGAGATCCTTTTTTTTTTTTTAATATTGTGTGATTAGCTCGAATGATTCATAATGTTGAAACATATTGTAAAGGAATTTGCGATAATGATTTTATGAAATCTTCATGATCAAATTTGACCAAGTAAAACTATGAATGGAGACCAAACTTTTGGTCTCGATTCATAGTACTTCATGTGTACTTTTCATTTCACCATTGATTTGGTTAAATCAAAAGAAAAAAGTTGCAAAAATGGCCTAAAAGTAGCTTCATTGAACATGGAAAACACGAGCTACATTGGTTGGAGGTAGGGAAAGTGATATGGCAAGGCTTTGTCACGCAGTCCATTTGTAGGCTACCGTGTGTCATCGTGTGGAAAAAAAAAAAAAGGCATTTCTTGTCTACTTTGAGTTGAACCCATGACCTCCTTAATGCTAGTGTAGTATCTTTCCACCAAGCCATTAGCATGCGCCACGATATATCATCTATTTAATGTTGTTTTAGGGTTGTAGGTTTGAGTCCAATTAAATTAGTCAGCCTATTGTGGGCCATTTTAATTGTATCATAGACTAAATACATTACAAAAACTATATTATTTTATGCCAAAATAAAATTACTTCATAAAGTTTTGGACTTTGCTATATTTTTAATAATCTTTTTTTAGTTTATTTTAATATTTTGTCTTTATCATATATTAAGTTATATGCATACAAATATTTTAAAACCTCAATGGATAATTAGGTGTCTACAATTGCCCCTTTTTTGTTATGAAATTTGTCAAAAGTTTACTTTAAAGACTGAAAGATAGACCCCATTTTTACTTTTGAAATTAGAGATGAACCTAGAGGCTAGAAAGATGCTTTTTACGGAGGATCCACTAGGGATTATGAGCATGCACTTCTGTGCTAACAATTCCCTTTAAATAATGCTTCCTTAAACATGAAGGACACTTCTTTGAGTTATTTAAATCTCCATGTTCCCCCTTTGATCTAGCAATTACTTGTGTTGATGATGCTCTTCTAAGCTAACATTTAATTAGGAACATATGACAATGCTCCTTCGAGCTGGCAATTTCTTATTTTGATGATGCTTTCCTATGCTAGCATTTACTGAGTCTAATGGCACTCCTTCAAGCTAGCATTTATTTATTCTTATAGTTGCTCAAAGCTAGCCTTTATTGATTCCATAAGTGCTCCTCCAAGCTAGTTTTTTTTTTTTTTTTTCAATTGTGTTGGTGTTTCTTTGAGCTAGGAATCTTTTTAAACTGATTACCTTAAAGAGACAAATCTTCCATAAGCAATTATAATAGCTATGAGTATATTAGATTAATAGTCTTATTAGGTTCTTTAGAAGCGTATAAATAGTAGGCCACCTTATGAAGTCCCATCTGTAGTTCTTCATTCGTTTGATTTGATAACTTATATAATCAACTTTGATTGGAAAAACATTCTCTTCATTCCTATTAGGATTTAAGAGCCAAGGCCAATTTGATAAGTCACCTTATAGTGTTGAAATATTGCAATGCTTTTAAACAAAACTCTTCTATGAAAGGTATCCTTTACAAATCTCTACAAGGTTATTCCTTCAAAGTATTGTTCTACTCTTCAAAACAAGCCTACTTATTTCCCTAATCCCATGAAATAGGCATCCCTTTCACGAAACATTAAATTAGAAACAAAGCATTAAAATATTTTAAAACTTTATCATTCTCTTAATTCTCTTTTCCACACATTTCACTATACACTCATGTTTAAAGTGTGTGGGAGATGTAGAGATTGGCAAAAACCTTTTTGATGGGGTACTTAGTCAAAGACTAACCCAAAGTTGACCACAAGAGATATCACTTTTGCTGGAAGAAAACGAAAATTAAGATCATGCATAGACAATACCACTAGCACATTTGTTAAAATTAGGTAGAAATATCATTGATTCATTCAACATGGTATAACTTGATCGCCTTAGCATTTATAGGGTACTGTAAATTTAGACCATCCATATATGATAGAATCAATTCCTCTTCGTACAACATTTTTTTACTACATATTGCCCCTCGTAATTAGGGTGGATTTTCCTGTAGTACTTGCATATTTGGAAGCGCCTTCTTCAAAACTAGGTCATCCTTCCTTAAAATTTCATGGTCATACCTTTTTATCAAAAGCTCAAGGTCACTCTTTGTTGATATGACTAGCCATGGCATAGGGAAGTTAACTATTTTTTCATTAATGAGGTTTAATTGATCAATCCTCTTTTTGACCCATTTAACTTCATCAAGTTTTTTCTATCAATATTCTAAGGAAAGGAATCTCATCTTCAATTGGTTGGACTACTTCAATTCGGTACACCAATGAATAGGGGTTTACCCCTTTTAAGACTCTAATGGAGGTACAATATGTCATTAGTGCAAATGGTAGCATCTCATTCTAATCTTTGTAAGTGTTAGCTATTTTCTCTTTTATTCTTTAGATGTTCTTGTTGGGTGCTTTAGCTACTCAATTCATTTAGGATTAACATGAAGTATAGTTTGTGTGTTTGCCCTCGAATTGTTGGCATAATTCTATCACTAATTTG
Organism: Combretum micranthum; assembly: GCA_024138025.1. Lineage (NCBI taxonomy): Eukaryota > Viridiplantae > Streptophyta > Magnoliopsida > Myrtales > Combretaceae > Combretum > Combretum micranthum. The sequence continues at coordinate 39,977 of JAMXBD010002642.1, forward strand.
TTGTTCAAGTTGGTGCTATGATCGGTGATAATTGATTTGGAAGCACCATATCTTGCAATGAGGCCTTGTTTAGTAAATTTAACAACAACCTTCTTGGTGATGTAGGCATATGTGAGGCTTCAATCCATTAGGTGAAGTAATTGATTGCTACCAATATAAACCAATGACCATTTAAAAGTTTTGGAGAGATTGGCTCTATTATGTCCATTCCCTGCATCAAGGGTTAAGAAGATAACTGTAAACCTCGGGAATTTTTCACATTAGTACACGATTTTATAATAGACTATATGAACTAGATAATAGATTTAGATTCTAATTAAAGTCTAAGAATGGATCAGTATTTAGAATTTGGTTAGATAAAGAATTTAGAATTCGAATAAAGATATGATTAAAAGAAAATCTAAAATCTAAACCCGAAACCTGATATACCATAAGATTTAAATAGAAAAATATAAATAAAGAGATTAAATGATTATTTTTTATCCCCATAATAATTCGAGATTAGAATAACGAATAGTAATGAGCCTGTACTCAAACTTAAACCCTAAATTCAAGATTCCTAGTTAAAATTTAACGCTACTAATAAAATTTCATGACAAGTATCAAAATTAAAGATTTATATACAGTTTAGCTTCTATATCAAAAGCGATACTAAGTAAACGATTATTTATGCTTATAGGCAGAAAACGATGACCCAGAGATAAACCTTTAGGATCATAAATACACAACGAAAATATAAACTGTTGGATAACTCAAGATTTGAATTTCAAATAAATAATCGAATCACACCATTGTTCTAATTCGAGTTTTCTTAAGCTATTGAAGCCTAAAATAAAAATTGACCTAATGAGCTTAAGAAATTTTAATCGCGAGAGATAAAATTATACGAATAGTTAACCACGTATATATAAAACTAAAAATTGTATTATTTGATAATCTAAGTGTTTTGTATACTCCTATAAACATGTTTTTATACGAAAACTCCCCAAATATTAGCTAATTTGTACCTGTATAACTCGCTAAATTAACTTAAAACTCAATCAAATAATTAACTAATATATATATATATATGTTTTTTGGCTGCATTTCGGTGGAAATTTTGGAGAAGAAGAGAGAGCCGAAATTGAGCAATAATGCACCTCAAAAAGTCAATAAAAATCAACCATACAACCAACCAAATACTGCCAAATCATTCTCTCATTAATGACAATGAAAATAACAGATTGAACACAGCTAGATGTAAGGGGAATTCGTATCAAATTCGGGGGGGATATGCAGCCGCAACCTCTCCTTTCCTTCCTTCTATATATAAATGATTTATTGCATTAATGAAGGAACAAACAACTTTCATTATTCCTCAACCCTTCCAGAACGAATCTACTCCCAAATAGCAACCAAAACCAACTGGAAAAAAAAAAATCAAACCGAACAAACCATCCAAGTTCAGATCAAACGAAAAACAATACGAAAAACCCTTGAAAACGAGTTCAAAGGTAAGTTGAAGTAATTCGAATGATTTTCTTTCAAATCTAAGCTTTATAACTAACTTCTAATAATCTTAGGAACGTAATAAACATAACTACAAGCTTCGAATTTCATCGGACGAGCTCAAACGAGGTAACAATCCGAAACCCTAACTATGTCTTAGTAAGAATCGAGATCTAAATATATATGTATATAGAAGTGTTAAGAGTTGTTGTTCTACTATGTATAAGATATATAAACACTTAGAAACAATTTAGTAGTGTTTTTAACGTGTAAAATATAACAAAATTGAATCGGACAGAGGAGGAAGATGATGAACAGTACTATCACTGTCTCAAAGCCGGCAGTGTAATCGCTTAACACCGGCGGCTTACATGGATAGGGCGGTGGTGTAGGGACGGCTTACACTAATCATAGGCTACGTAAAAATAATTTTCACGTAAAAATGAATGTAAGCCGGCTACCTGGAGATTTACGCCGACGGCGTAGAGCCGGCGTACATTGAAAGCCAACAGCTTTCAAAGCCGGTGCACCCAATATGAAATAATTCTCGAAATCAAGTCTACACCGGCATCTGGGTTTGAAAGCCGGCGGCCTTGAGCTGGCGTACAGCCAAATTTCTTCAACGAACACTAGTTTTGAAATAAACAGAATTTATATATATATATATATATATCATAAGCCTACTAAGAATATTATATATATATAACAATATAGAATTTATTATTTAGATAAGTAAATACGAATATTTTGAATACTTTGATTATTATCTAATAATTTTTAAAACCCTAGAATTTAAGACAAATATTTAGTGCTAATAAGAGTTAGTATTAGTAAAATATTTGTTCTAAATAGATAAAATAGGTAAGAATGGAAATTGAAATAAGTTAAATTTTTGAGTAATGTGACTCCTAAAAATAATAAAATAATTATGCAAGATAAAATATGAGAAACACGATAACACTAAGTAATAATAAATAACTATAATTTTCTATATTGAAATCAGTATAGAATAACATAGAATTAGTATTAGTCACTATAAAACTTGATAAATACCGGGTCTAGGACACTAGCCACATATAGGAGTTTAATTATATAATATATTGATGAATACTTTATTCATCTTAAACAGGTAATTTTGATACACTAGAGGATCTACCAGCAGATTATTATGACTGAGTCCGTATGAGCAGGTGAGTAATTCGGTCATATTATACTGTTTGTGCTTGTAAGTAGTTGAATATGTAATGCAAAGATAATTAAACGATTGTATTGTTGAAAATATGTTGTAATCTAATTGTATGATTGTTAAGATATCCTTACAGAAGCGATAAAGCAATGATTTGATGTTGTGAAGTAGTATAATAATGAATGTGTGTAATGTATGGTCACCATGAACTTGATTAAGAATTATTGACTTAATAAAATAATCTGATCATGCATTGCATGAATTACGTTATTGCATATATATTGGGGTGACGGCCTACTACGTATTAATATTTCGGTTCTTTATTTATGCTTGGTTGTTCTAATGTGTTAGTTCTTCCAAAGTATTATTTGGGCTGTCGGTTCTACGGGAACAAAGTGGCACCGAAGAACGCCGCCAGTAATATCGCTTTGAAATGATTAATACTTAGGGAGTTTCTAAGGGGATTGCAGGAGATGGTCAGTTTAATTGATTATATTCAAAGTGATAACCCTAAAACGAGAAATCGTTGATTCTCCTGTGTACTTAGTCTCTCCTGGGCAGGTGGGTCATAAAGTATGGTTCTTCAACCCAAAAAAGAGGGCGTAAATCTTTTTCCTATTTGGATTCTAGATCATCCAAGCTTGTATCTATGCATATGGTTGAGTGCTTGCATTACATTTGATTTGCTAATAACTTGTGTGATGTATGGTATGTCTGGTTATTCACTGAGCTATGGTTTCGCTCATACTCCAACAGTCTTTTCAGGTTTACTTTACGACCCTAGTTAGTCACTTCCAGGAATATGGCTCCGGTAAGAGCTTAGGAGCTGGAAGTCTACGGTTTTATTTTGGTTTAATGGTTATGTACTATTAGAATAGATTATTTAGTTGTGTACTTCAGAAGAACTATATGGTTTGTAATAGTTCTGTAATGTTTATTCACTAAGTTATTTCTTTCATGTATTTGTTGTTTCTTATCAAGCAACTAAAAAGATTCTGTTATCTTAAAAACCTGTCATTCTCTGAAGGTAATATAGTAATAGTATTCAAGTGTGGCTTATTTACTACTACTAGGGTACCCTCGGGGTGTGACAGAATTAAGTTGGTATCAGAGCATGGTTGTTAGTATAAGAAAGATAAATATGTGAAAGAATTGTATTTAGTGAATGTAGTAAGTTTAGATTTAATTAGTACTCTGTAGAAATAGTGGGGTAGTTATAGGTAGAGTATTACTGCACAATTAGGAATAAAATATGTGTGATTATTATTAATCATGCAAATTTTGTTGTGTGCAGACTAGTCCTGTTACGTGTCATATTAGATGGAGATTTTAGTATGCAGAAAGAGGAGACGTTGACAGATTACAGGCGCAGATTACGAGTTCTGGTAGAGGACTTGTATTTTTGCGGGATTACCAAGACCTTAAAGGAGATTCTCAGCACCTGAAAGAGAGGATTACAACCTTTGTTTAAAGGTTGGTTATTTCTGATGGAGCGAGCTTTTTCAGATAATGGATCAGCTATAGAGACGCTCTATAGATTTGTGAGACTGGTAGTTCAGAAAGGAGGTGGTCTGGAGATTGACAATATAGCATTCATAGTCTCATCCAAATCTGTAAGACCAGATCCTTCAGATTTTAGGGTCTGGGTATCTATTGGCAGAGGAGCAGTTTATGCTCATGATGTTAGACAGGATCATATCCGGGTCAGAGGCGATGTAGCTTATGATGATGACTTGATGCTTGCACGGGTTAGTAGATGCAGTCATTCCATACGCATTTTGATGAGGAAACCACCTATTATACCTGAGATAGCAGGTGAGTTCCAGCGTCCTACCTCTGTGCAGGATAGACTAGTACAGGAGTCATTTCAGACCACTGTTCATACAAGAAGTATAACAACCGAGTTGTTGGATGAAAAAGAAGGTAAGAAGAGAAGGATTGAAGCAGAGAAGTATGTCTCAGATTATAATTATGCTAGATGGATCGGGTTAGCACATGGAGGGTGGATAGAGAGAGATATACCACCTAGTACTGAGTGTGAGCTGAGGCTTGCACCCAGAGGCATTAGGGTGATGGATACCGATTTGACTTTAGCACCTCTAGGAGATAGAGACACGATGATTGAGATTGATGATAGCAGTTGAGAGGAGAGGATGATTACCCTCATTTAGGCCCTCAGGAAGGGCAAGGGTCGTCTTTACCCTAGTCCTTGAGTCTGATTTAGTATATTATGATGTATTATCTATTTATGATGACATGACAGGACGATAGCAGTAGACTTTTGATGATATGCATTTGATATATAGGGTGATACATATGTACCTTTTGGATGACTATGATAGAAAAACTAGGTTTAGCGTTAGTGCCATTTTTGAAATGTACATAATGCACTACTCACGAAAATCTTATATATATTTTGGTTATGTATATATATGTGTGGAATATACATGAATGACTTTGATGACTTTTGGTGAGGATGAATTATGAGCTAATCTAAACAACCTATTTAATGTTAATAGAATGCCAAGAGGAAGAAATAAAAGTAGAAACGCCAGAATTTCTGGAGATCCACCAATAAATGCACCTGCAACATCCCAAAACCAAATTGATGATGTTTTACAAAGTCTCCAACAATAAAATGTCTTAATTTTGCAAGCTTTGCAAAATATGCAAGCAACAAATGTAGCACCACCTGTTGGAGCACCAGCAATGCCTTCACCAATTCCTAGAGGAATGCAAGGCGTACTCTACCGGTTCAATTTCAGGAAAATGGACCAGTGAACCCAAATGAGTCTGCTGCAGAGGTGCAAGGACCGCCTCGATACGAACAAGAATTGCCACCACCACCACCTTTACGTCCTCAAAGGAACTTGTTGCCAGAATTCATTAAATGCAACAGATACTTTGAAGGAATACCAGGAAAGCCAGAAGAAGCTGAAGATTGGCTGGCTCAGATTGAGCGATCCTTAGATGTTTTCCAAGTACCTGAAGCTCTAAAAGTATCTTATGGAACTTATCTATTAAGATTGAGAGCAAGAATATGGTGGAATTCAAAACAAAGAAGTTTGTCACAACCAATTGCTTGGGAAGTATTCAGACGAGAATTTTTGAAGGAATATTTTCCAAGTAGTCTAAAAGCAAAATATAGTACTGACCTAATGAATTTGACCCAAGGAGCTAAGACCATTGATGAGTATGAACATGAGTTTAATCGGTTGTTACAGTTTGCTCCGATGCTTATCGGACAGTGATGAGCTAAAGAGACAGACTTTCATGGCTGGATTAGAACCTCATTTTCAAGAAGACTTGCTGAATTTGAAGTTGATAACTTTGCAGCCATGATAGAAAAAGCTCGAATTATTGAACGAGCAAGGAAGTATGAAATTGAGAGGTATAAGAAGAAAGGAACTATTTTGGGAAGAGAATGTATGATGGTTCTATGGCAAGTTCTGTGCCTAAGAAGGTTAAATTCAAACCTTTCAATGTGAACAAAGGAGGAGTAATGTGAAGAATAATGTTATGTTGGAAATGTAAAGGTTCTCATTACCCAAGAAATTGTCCACAATTGCAAAACAAATGTTATTATTGTGGAGAAAGTGGGCATGGCAAATAATTGTCCAAAAAGAAAAATTGCAACTTGTTATGTATGTAACAAAGTTGGGCACATAGCAACCAACTGTCCACAGAAAGCGAGTGCAGCTGGATCTTCACAACCTAAAGGAGTGATTGGAGTCTCAGGATCGAAAAATGGAAATGCCAATAAAGCCAGTACGACGGCCAGAGTTTTTGCCATGTATGGAAATCCTGTTGAGAATGTGGAGATGGAGGAAGAAGATGAAGAAAATATTTGGGAAGAAGTTGATCCTGAAGAATATGGACTCATTGTATGTAGTTACATATTGTTTATTTAAAGTTATTAGACACAATCACAAGTAAATGAGTAATAGAAGTCCTTAAATTGAAAATAACATGAACTTAATAATTGATACATAGGATCAATTCAAGTAGGGATCAGACTGCGTATGCTTTGTTTGATACGGGAGCAACGCATTCTTTCATAAATACCGGATTAGCAAGGCATAAGATTACCAATGAAAGCATGAGTAAAGAATTGAGAGTTACTACGCCAACTGGAGATTTAGTGGTAACACGGAGATGATAAAAGTTGTCCACTAAAGATTGGAAATCAAGAATCAATTGCTGATTAATTCTGATAGAGATGCAAAAATATGATATTATGGGTATGGTTTGGTTAACTGCTGTAAAAGCAAAAGTTAATTGCCATCTCAAAATGTATCTTTTGTCAATAATCAAGGAGAAAGAAAAGAGTATAGGGTGAGATACTCAAAGGAGTCGGAATAGATAACAGCAATTGAAGTGGAAAATGAAGAAGATATGGAGTTAAAGGTGTATTCTTGGAACAACTGAGGGTGAATCCAAAGTATTGGATATTCATACTATCGAACAGTGTGTGAATACCAGATGTATTTCCAGACGAATTACCAGGATTACCCCCACACAGAGAAGTGGAATTTTCAATTGATTTGATACCTGGAACAGAACCAGTATCAAAAGCTCCGTATCGCATGGCACCTGTGGAATTAAAAGAATTAAAGGTGCAATTACAAGAATTGTTGGATAAAGGATTTATCAGACCTAGTGTTTCACCTTGGGGAGCACCAGTATTGTTTGTGAAAAAGAAAGATGGATCAATGAGACTCTGTATTGATTATAGAGAATTAAACAGAGTGACTATCAAGAACAAATATCCTTTACCCAGAATTGATGATCTCTTTGATCAGTTGAGAGGAGCAAAGGTATTTTCTCGAATTGATTTAAAGTCAGGATATCATCAAATCCGAATTAAAGCAGAGGATGTACCAAAGACTGCATTTCGAACTAGGTATGGTCATTATGAATTTTTGGTCATGCCATTTGGATTAACTAATGCACCTGCAGTTTTCATGGATCTGATGAATCGTATCTTTTGACCTTTGCTGGATATCTATGTGATTGTTTTCATTGATGATATACTTGTATATTCGTATACTGAAGAACAACATGATGAGAATTGAGAAGTGTGTTACAGATATTAAGACAATAAGTTGTATGCCAAATTGTCTAAATGTGAATTTTGGCTTAGAATATATTTCTTGGACATATTATTTCTGAAGAAGGAATAGCGGTTGATCCCATAAAAGTCAAAGCTATTGTGGAATGGAAAAGACCTGAAACTGTTACGGAAGTTAGGAGTTTCTTGGGATTGGCAGGATATTATCGGAAATTTGTGAAGGATTTCTCAAAGATTGCAAGACCTTTGACTCAATTGACCAGGAAGAATAAAATTTGAGTGGAATGATCAACGTGAACAAAGTTTCCAAGAGTTGAAGAAAAGTTAATATCAGCACATATCTTGGTTTTACCCAATGACAAGGATCTATATACTGTCTACAGTAATGCATCCAGAAATGGATTGGGATGTGTGTTAATGCAAAATGGAAAGTAATAGCATATGCTTCTAGCAATTAAAACTGCATAAGATGAATTACCCCACTCATGATCTAGAATTAGTTGCTATTGTTGTTTTGCACTCAAGATTTGGCATCACTACTTGTATGGATAGAAATGTGAAATATACTGATCACAAAAGTTTGAAGTATATATTTACACAAAAAGAATTGAACATGAGACAAAGACGATGGTTGGAATTGATTAAAGATTATGATCTTATCATTAATTACCATCCTGTAAAGTGAATGCTGGCTGATGCATTGAGCGAAAGAGTTATGGAGAAGTGGCCTCAATATTGACGGAACAGAAAGAACTCATCAAGGAATTTGAGAGATTAAACTTGGAATTCTCAATGCAAGGTTGGAAGCTGAATTGGGAAACCTAATTTTGGAACCTACTTTGCTTCAAGGATTAAGGAAGCTCAGAAAGAAGATGTTGAAATCCAAGAGATTAAACAAGGAATATCCCAAGGAAAGTACAAGGATTTTCATGTGGATGAAGAAGAGGTGTTAAGAATGAATAAAAGATTGTGTGTGCCACATGATGAGCTTGAGGAAGAATTAATGCATGAAGCACATTATTCTGGATATTCTATACACCCAGGAGAAACAAAGACATACAAGAACTGAAAAGTGCATATTGGTGGAATGGAATGAAAAAGGATATTGCAGAATTTGTTGCTAAATGTGATGTGTCAAAGGATAAAAGCTGAACATCAAAAGCCAGGTGGATTGTTGAAACCATTGCCAATACCCGAATGGAAATGGGATTAGATTTCCATGGATTTTGTGTGCTCATTACCTAAGACAAATGCGGGTCATGATGCTGTTTGGGTTATTGTGGATAGACTCACAAATCAGCTCATTTCTTGCCAATTAACATGACATATTCATTAGAAAAATTGGCACGAATATATTTGAAGGAGATTGTGAGATTGCATGGTGTACCTGTAGTAGTATCGATCGAGATCCACGGTTTGTTTCCAGATTTTGGCAAGGATTACAAAAAGCTTTGGGAACCAATTGAAATTTAGCACAGCTTATCATCCTCAAACTGATGGACAAACAGAAAGGACTATTCAGACATGGAGGATATGTTGAGAGCATGTATTATGGAGTTCAAAGGAAATTGGGACCAACATTTACCATTAGTGGAATTTGCATACAATAACAGTTACCATTCAAGCATAGGGATGCCACCTATGAAGCTTTATATGGTAGAAGTGTCGGTCACCATTATTCTGGGATAACTTGGAGAAAGTATTGGTTGGACCTGAATTGGTTCAGGAAACAATTGAGAAGGTTTCGTAATAAAGCAAAGAATGAAAGCAGCACAAGATAGACAAAAGAGCTGGGCGACTTGAAGAGAAGAGAATTGGAATTTAATGAAGGAGAACATGTATACTTAAAGATAAGTCCAATCAAAAGTCTTCATGGTAGACAAACAAAAGGCAAGTTGAGTCCTAGATATATTGGACCATTTGAGATATTGGAACGAGTTGGGAACCTGGCATACCGTCTTGCATTGCCACCCAATTTATCTGGTATACATAATGTTTTCCATGTATCGGTTCTAAGAAATATGTACCGATCCAGATAAGATAGTGGAGTTGGAACCAATTGATTTAAAGGAGAATTTGACTTATGAAAAGCATCCAGTTAAATATTGGACCGGAAAGTGCAAGTTCTCAGGAATAAAGAAATTCATATGTCAAAGTATTGGGGATCTCCAACAAAGAGATTACATGGGAACTAGAAGAGGAGATCAAGAAAAACTATCCACATTTGTTTGAGAATTCAGGTACGTACTCAAGCTTTGAGGACAAAGCTTATTTTAAGGGGGGAGAATGTAAACCCCGGAATTTTCCACATTAGTACGACTTATAATAGATATGAACTAGATAATAGATTTAGATTCTAATTAAAGTCTAAGAATAGATCAATATAGAATTTGGTTAGATAAAGATTTAGAATTCGAATAAAGAATTTCTTTAACCTAGCTATACCAAAAACGAGATTTCGTATCAATGAATAATAATTAAAAGAAAATCTAAAATTAAACCCGAAACCTGATATACAATAAGATTTAAATAGAAAATATAATAAAGAGATTAAATGATTGTTTTTTATCCGATAATGATTCGAGATTAGAACAACGAACAATAATGAGCCTGTACTCAACTTAAACCCTAAATTCAAGATTCCTAGTTAAAATTAAACGCTACTAATAAAATTTCATGACAAGTATCAAAATAAAGATATATATTACATTTAGCTTCTATCAAAAGCGATACTAAGTAAACGATTATTTATGCTTATAGAAGAAAACGATGACCCAAAGATAAACCTTAGGAATTAAATACACAACGAAAACATAAACTGTTGAATAACTCAAGATCTGAATCAAATAAATAATCGAATCACTATTTCTAATTCGAGTTTTCTTAAGCTATTGAAGCCTAAAAAAAAAATTGACCTAATGAGCTTAAGAAATTTTAATCGGGAGATAAAATTATACGAATAGTTAACTACGTATATATAAAACCAAAAATTGTATTATTTGATAATCTAAGTGTTTTGTATACTCCTATAAACATGTTTTTATACGAAAAATCCCAAATATTAGCTAATTTGTACCCATATAACTCGCTAAATTAACTTAAAACTCAATCAAATAATTAACTAATATATATATATATATATGTTTTTTTCAGCTACATTTCGATGTAAATTTTGGAGAAGAAGAGAGAGCCAAAATTGAGCAATAATGCACCTCAAAAAGTCAATAAAAATCAACCATACAACCAACCAAATATTGCCAAATCATTCTCTCATTAATGACAATGAAAATAACAGATTGAACACAGCTAGATGTAAGGGAAATTCGTATCAAATTCGGGGGTGATATGCAGCCGCAACCTCTCCTTTCCTTCCTTCTATATATATATGATTTATTGCATTAATGAAGAAACAAACAACTTTCATTATTCCTCAACCCTTCTAGAACAAATCTACTCCCAAATAGCAACCAAAACCAACTAGAAACAAAAATCAAACCGAACAAACCATCCAAGTTCGGATCAAATGAAAAACAATACGAAAAACCCTTGAAAACGAGTTCAAAAGTAAGTTGAAGCAATTCAAATGATTTTTTTTCAAATCTAAGCTTTATAACTGACTTTTAATAATCTTAGGAACATAATAAACACAACTACAAGCTTCGAATTTCATCGGACGAGCTCAAACGATGTAACAATCCGAAACCCTAACTATGTTTTAGTAAGAATCGAGATCTAAATATATATGTATATAGAAGTGTTAAGAGTTGTTGTTTGACTATGTATAAGATATATAAACACTTAGAAACGATTTAGTAATGTTTTTAATGTGTAAAATTTAACAAAATTGAATTGGACAGAGAAGGAAGATGATGAACAGTACTAACACTGTCTCAAAGCCGGCAGTGTAATCGCTCAACGCCGATGGCTTACATGGATAGGCCGGCGGCGTAGGGACGGCTTACACTGATCAGAGACTACGTAAAAATAATTTTCACGTAAAAATGAATGTAAGCCGGCTACCTGGAGATTTACACTGACGACGTAGAGCCGGCGTACGTTGAAAGTAGACAGCTTTTAAAGCCGGTGCACCCAATATGAAATAATTCTCGAAATCAAGTCTACACCGACACCTAGGTTTGAAAGCCGGCGTACAACCAAATTTCTTCAACGAACGCTAGTTTTGAAATAAACAAAATTTATATATATATATATATCATAAGCCTACTAAGTATATTATATATAATAACAATATAGAATTTATTACTTAGATAAGTAAATACAAATATTTTGAATACTTTGATTATTATCTAATAATTTTTTAAAACCCTAGAATTTAAGACAAATATTTAGTGATAATAAGAGTTAGTATTAGTAAAATATTTGTCTAAATAGATAAAATAGGTAAGAATGGAAATTGAAATAAGTTAAATTTTTGAGTAATGTGACTCCTAAAAAAATAAAATAATTGCAAGATAAAATAGGAGAAACACGATAACACTAAGTAATAATAAATAACTATAATTTCTATATTGAAATCAGTATAGAATAACATAGAATTAGTATTAGTCACTATAAAACTTGATAAATACCGGGTCTAGGACACTAGCCATATATAGGAGTTTAATATAAATATATTGATGAATACTTTATTCATCTTAAACAGGTAATTTTGATACACTAGAGGATCTACCAGCAGATTATTATGACTGAGTCCGTATGAGCAGGTGAGTAATTCGGTCATATTACTGTTTGTGCTTGTAAGTAGTTGAATATGTAATGTAAAGATAATTAAACGATTGTATTGTTGAAAATATGTTGTAATCTAATTGTATGATTGTTAAGATATCCTTACAGAAGCGATAAAGCAATGATTTGATGTTGTGAAGTAGTATAATATGAATGTGTAATGTATGGTCACCATGAACTTGATTAAGAATTATTGACTTAATAAATAATCTGATCATGCATTGCATGAATTACGTTATTGCATATATATTGGGGTGACAGCCTACTACGTATTAATATTTCGGTTCTTTATTTATGCTTGGTTGTTCTAATGTGTTAGTTCTTCCAAAGTATTATTTGGGCTATCGGTTCTACGGGAACAAAGTGGTACCGAAGAACGCCGCCAGTATCGCTTTGAAATGATTAATACTTAGGGAGTTTCTAAGGGGATTGCAGGAGATGGTCAGTTTAATTGATTATATTCAAAGTGATAACCCTAAAACGAGAAATCGTTGATTCTCCTGTGTACTTAGTCTCTCCTGGGCAGGTGGGTCATAAAGTATGGTTCTTCAACCCTTAAAAAGAGGGAATCTTTTTCCTATTTGGATTCTAGATCATCCAAGCTTGTATCTATGCATATGGTTGAGTGCTTGCATTACATTTGATTTGCTAATAACTTGTGTGATGTATGATATGTCTGGTTATTCACTGAGCTATGGTTTCGCTCATACTCCAACAGTCTTTTCAGGTTTACTTTACGACCCTAGTTAGTCACTTCCAGGAGTATGGCTCTGGTAAGAGCTTAGGAGTTGGAAGTCTACGGTTTTATTTTGGTTTAATGGTTATGTACTATTAGAATAGATTATTTAGTTGTGTACTTCAGAAGAACTATATGGTTTGTAATAGTTCTGTAATGTTTATTCACTAAGTTATTTCTTTCATGTATTTGTTATTTCTTATCAAACAACTAAAAAGATCCTATTGTCTTAAAAACCTGTCATTCTCTGAAGGTAATCTAGTGATTATTCAAGTGTGGCTTGTTTACTACTACTAGGGTACTCTTGGGGCATGACAATAATAGCGATTGTAATTCTTGGGAGGGGCATTGATATTGTTTGACTATATCTAGTACACATGGCAGTACCTTACATGTTTGATCTAATTAGACTCCATAGTTAACCAGGAGTAGCATAAGCTCATGACTTCTTGGGAAGCATATAGCCACTTTTATGAGGTCCACATATGGCTTCATAAGTCTCTTTCATTAATGTCTCAGCTTCTTTTTCTTCTATATACCTCAGAAGTGTGGTGTTAAATGACCTTTTATACAATGTATTGGCATTGAGCAAGAAGTGACTTACTAATCGCCTTAATGTCTTTTGGTTTTTTTGTATTGGCATTTCTAGGGTAGTTGCCTATTTGAAGAAATAATTTAATATTGTGATACCAAAGCTCTTCTTTTGGTACTTCTTCAACTGCAAGATAAAAGGCAGACTCATCCTCAACTCTAACCTTTAAAGGTTGAATTTCTAGTCTTTCAGCAACTTGAATCATTAAAGCTAATGTAGCAAAGGCATGAACAAATTGATTCCATATTCTTGGCACATATGTGGATGATACATCTTTGAATATCTGAATAAACTCAATTAAATGACGGTGATAAGGCAAAAGCTTTGCATTTTAGTCTTGTACTCACCTCAAGTTTGAAAGATAATCAAGAAGGAATCTCCATACACTTAAAGGTCTTTAATCTCCACATCAAGTGCCATTTTAAGGCCCATGATGCAATCCTCATATTTTTCTACATTGTTGGTGTAAAGGAATGTTAATTGTAAGGAAACAGGATATGAATTACCTTCAAGGGACACTAGAAATACCATAATCTCGCATCCATAAACATAGGCAACACCATCAAAATATAACTTCCACCTAGGGATAGATGATGATTCTGAACCTTCATCTGATTCTACTACCAAGATATTTTCATCTAGAAACTAGACTTATTCCTTAGTAGGGGTGTCTTTAATTGTGTTTTCAACAAGTTGATCTGCAAATGCTTGCCCTTTTACTAAGCCTTCATTCACATACGTGATATCCAAATTTGATAGTAGCATATGGTATTTAGAGATTCTTCCAATTAAGGTTGGCTTATCTACCAAATACTTAAAAGGGCTGTGCTTTGTGAGGAATTCAGTTGAGTAATATTAAGTGTATTGTCTAAGCCGATGCATGATCTAAACCAAGGCATGACAGTTCCTTTCTATATTTGAGTACCTTTGTTTTCACTTTGTGAATTTCTTGTTCGAGTAATAGATGGATCTTTCTCTTTTATTTTTCATTTATTCGCCCTAGCATACATCCCATTGATTCAAAAGTATTGTTAAGTATAAGAATAAACGGCGACCTAGTGTAGGAGCTTCTAAAACTAGAGGATTCATTAGGTACTGGTTGATCTAGTTAAAAACTTCTTCACATGCCTCTCTCTACCATACAGAGGCATTTTACATCAATAATTTGAATAGAGGATGACACTAGTTGGTCAATATTGAGATATGAATTAGGTGATTTAATCCAAATCCCTAAAATGCTCCCAACTTATTTAAGTGTCTTTAAAGGAGATAACTTAAGTATAGCTTTGACCTTGTCTGGATTAACTTCTACACCTCGTTAGTTGTTCAAAAACCCCTAACAATTTCCCTAAGGTTACTCTAAAGGTATACTTCTTTTGGATTTAGCTTTAGCCAGAACTATGTGCAATCTATTGAAAAGTTTTCTCAAAATTGCCACATGATCTTCCCCTACTTTCAATTTGTAAACCCCTGTTTTCTAAGCCTTAACCTTAAGTCGGAAAGTCTATCGGAGACCTTAAGTCAACGGATCTTGAGTAAAACCCTACAATTTAGATCTGGCAAACTCGAGTTCGTAAATCGAGGAGTCGAAAAATAATTAAAGTGTTTAGAATAGTCCGTAATAATATTTGATTTATTAAAAATATCATATTGGTTTATTTTTAGCTTATTTCGAACCCGTTTGGATACTGCTTTGGAAAGTGTATCCTGAGGCTTGGAAAATTAAAAATATATCTTTAATATTTTTAGACTCGTATTTTTATAAGGATTTCAAAAATATGAAGTTTATAATTTTTCGGATTTTAAAAATATCAATTATAGCTCATATAAGCTTATTTTACTCTTACCGGTAACTTAATTGTTAAATTTCTAAAAATAATTTATTTGATTATTTTATTTGAATCATAAAAATTCTGCCACTTTAATAAAAATATTTTTCTTAATTTATTTTATATATTTTCTTAGTCAAAAAGCCACTTTATCAACCCATACCTTAAGTACACATCCATTATCATTACTACACATTATTATGTTTTCTTTTGCTTTTTCTTACATTCCAATTCCCCAAGATGGCAGCTGACCATCCCCCAAAATTTAGCCACTTTTCCTTATTTTTAATCATTTATTTTATATTTTAAAAGTCTCTTTTAGTTAGAAATAGAAGGAACTTGTTACACTTTCAAAAATACAAGTTAAAATCAAACTACACACACTCCTCCCACACATGCAAATCCGCCAGCGCCCACACACCACCCCCCGCGCCCCCCCCCCCCACCCTGCAGCTGCTATGTTTTATTTTTTTTTTTTAATTATTTAACATACTTACATCTCTATTTAAGTATCTCATTCCTTCCCTCTTTCACCTTTACAAACCTTACATTTTTCCTCTCTCTTTTTTCCCTTTCTTTTCTCTTCTTCTTTGCCTTGTCTTCTTAAGAACAAGCTGCCACCATTTTCTTTCCTTGCTTCCATATACATTTCTTGCAAATATTTAAAGTAATCATCCTCTTTTAGCTCTCATAAGATGTTCTAGGATGATATTATGGATGTTTCATGCATCAATGGATATTCCACAAGCTTAAAAGCTATGGATGATGATGCCAAAAATTGAAACACTCCTCTTGATGATGATCTCTTTTGTTATTAGTATATTTGTTATCTTGAAGGCTTGTTTATCTCCTTATTTTTGTGATAACTTGTAGATCTAGAGTTTTACAAAGCTTTATTTATGTTTATATGTAGATCTAGAAGTTTAAGGCCTACTAGCAAGTTTTTCTTATGTTTTCATGGATGTATTTTGAGTAGATCTTAGATTTGAGTTGGAACGAAAAAGTAAAATTCGTAACTTGTCAAGGCACCATGTTAAAAACCCTCTTCAAGTCTTAAAATGGAAGTTTTTGTTAAGAAAATGAAGGTTTGATGGATGTATATCATCAATACTTCATCTTACAAGAGTCAAAGTTGATTTTCAAAAACAAAAATTGTATTTTTGGATCAAGACAAAGATCTAAAATAAAAACATGTTTTCCAACTCAAAAATGAGGATTTTATTCAAAAAATGAAGGGTTCTTAAGATATAATATATAATGGGTTGTTTTTCATGAGTTTTAATGAATTTTCTCAAGAGATATGTTCAAAATAAATTTATGAAAATTCGGATCTAGACCAAGACCCATTTTTGGAACCCATCATTCAACTTTAAAATGAAGATTTAGACAAAAATATAAAGGGTTCTTGATATAGATGTCTTAAGGAATGAATTTTCATAAGTTTAAATGAGTTTTCCTAAAAAGTATTTCTAAATCAAGTGCTTTGTAAAAGACAAAAGTTAGGTCTTGTTTACATTATAAACTTCAAAGAGAAAATTCGTAATTAAGGGGAGACCAATTTTGAAAACCTCCTTTTAGAGCTCAAAACAAGTATTTTATATTGAAAATGGAATGCTTTGATGATAAATAATATAGGAAAATTATTTTCATTGAACTAAGTAAGTTTTAGTGAAAGAATTACTCAAAACAAGACAATGAGTTTCATTTCCAAATTTCGGTTTTATGCAAATGGATTCTTAGAAGTTTCATTTGAACTTTATGTTTGGGATTAGATAAGTGTGTAATCTCTTAATTTTGTTTTGAGGATCTCCTTGCAAGTTTAGGACTAAAATAAGTTAATCTAAGTGGTTAAATAGAGTAGATATGGCAATTTTTCACAAAGGCTCAAATCTTGGATTTTCGCAACCCTACTGTACAGTAAGTTTCCGACCCCTAAATGACCTTAAATGTTTGAATTAACTTTGGAAATAGATAGCTCTTTCGAAGTAGATAGAAATCGGTATATTAAAGCTTAATTCCGAGTTAAAATGAGTTAGATATGATCTTTTTAAGTTAAGAATTTAATCTAGACGAAAATTGACGAACTTAGTAAATAAAATTGTTAAGTTTAATAGAACTTCATAAGAGATACTCATTGAGGGTATTCTTTGTACTTAGGTGACTTGGAGGACGGGTTACCCCTTCCCGAGGACTATTACGACTAGTGGATTTCACTACATGGACAAGTGAGTTCATTTCTCAATTAATTATGCTCTTGGGTGTGCTTGTAGTAGTAGTGGCATTAGACTTAGGAAAAGATAAAATCGTGATTGAATGGTAATCTAAACTTGCATGAATGAACGATAAGTATATTGAGGCAAGCTTTGTTGCAATAACCTTGTATGAGCTAGTATAGATTTGGAGTGTCTGAAATCTATATGGTCACTTTTAAATTATCTAATTAATATACCATGATTATATGAATAAATTGTACATGCATATCACGTAGTGAGTCACATATCATTGTCGAGTATGCCTTTGGTGGGACAAAGGTGTATTTGGGAGGCAGCGGGTCTTTAATGAAGGGGACTAGGGTTGCATGACTTATGGACCACTCCATTCAAATAATGAAACTATGGTTGCATGACTTATGAACCAACATTAAGATTGTGGTTACATGTCTTATGGACCACCCCACTTAAGATCGGGACTATGGTTGCATGTCTTATGGACCAACATTGGAACTGTAGTTGCATGACTTATGAACTACTCCAAACCTCGAATGGAGGGCGTAAATCCATTCACATATGACTACCGGAAAGTTATATGCTTGCTTGCTCATTTGCTTGTGCATTCATATGTTTGCTTAATTATAACTTGCTTGTATAGATATTTAGCTTGATCGAGTATGTTACTTAGAAAATGGATCTCACTAAGCAATTAGCTTATACCCCAATAGTTTTTGTTGCAGTGTTCTTATTTTTGGATGTTCCGAGAGGACACTTTGTGCAGGTTTGTCACATTGGATTAAAGAGTTTTTGAGGAAGTCAGGACCTAGCATAGGTGTGGACTTCTAGGAAAATCTTTTTAATGTAGATTCAGATATATGTAATTGGAGCTAAACGATGTAGACTCCTATTATCTTTGGTAAGGGTATGCCCCCTTGGCTTTTGTACAGTTTAACTATTTATCTGGTTGTGATTTATATTCTTAATGCTATGTATGCTTTCTTAAGACTACTCGAATCAAAGTGTAATCCTAAAAGTGGTGTAAGTACACCTTACACTCGATATGTAAACTTATGGGGTGACTAAGGTTGTCATACCTAAGTTTAAATATCGGGTGTGGTGGACTGTCGCGTTTAGGGTACCCTTTGGGGCGTGACACAATTTGATAATCATGTCATCTAATATGCCTCAACTTTTTATGCATCATGTTGTGTAGTAGAGGATTTATTGCCCTTTAATAAATTGTCGTGACATTTTTTAAACTAAAAGGCATGACACTGTAGCAAAACATACCCTAATTCATATTGAAAGTCTTCTTGGTTTTATCTTCTTCTACATTTTGATTTGATTGTATCCTAAAAAACCATCCATAAAGGATAAAAGATGGTTCCCAGTTGTATCATCCATCAAGACATCTATATAAGGCAAATCGAAATTGTCTCCAAGAGTTTTTTTTTTTTTTTAATTCTTCCTTAAGCGTTAATAAGATGTTTGGCATGAAGCATCTCAATTTTTTCTTCTTTGGTTTAATTTCATCTCAAGTGGGTAACTTGTGAGCTACAATGGAATTAAACACTGGCATGTCTTTGTAAGACCATGCAAACACATCTAAGTGGCCACCTAACAATATGATTAACTCTTTCCTATGTTACTAAAATAACTTAGCCCTTATTTTGAAATTTTTAGGGATATCATTAGTCCCAAAGTTGATTACTTCTATTAGTTCATCAATCTTAATCATACTCTATTCATATTTCTTTCATCTTTCTTGGATCCCTATGTGATCACTAAGATTACCTTCAATAACTAACCTAGTAGAATTTGAAGTGATATTAGTATTTTCATTATCTACCAATGTAAGATATCTCTTGTTTTCGTCAAGATTATTGGATCTAAATAAAGAAAAATGATGAAAAGAAAGAGAAGTAAGAGTACAAGACAAATGAGCAAAAAGGAGGATACTTTTGTTTTATTTCTCATATGGATGACATTTGAGTACATTCATCTTTTCATTAAGCAAATAATAAATGAAATAAAACATGATAATACTCTTACATCACGTTTGGTTCATTGGAATGGAATGATGCAAAAAAGGAATAATAATTCCTTTACTTTATGATTAGAGGTATTTTTGGAAAAAGGGATATCTTTCATAAGTAATAGCAATTCCTCTAATGAAAAGAATAATTAGGCATTCCTTATTTATTCCATATTATAGGGAATATACATTTGTTGTAGTAAAAATTTTTATAAACCAAACGAGAGAATGGTCATTCTGTGGTAATAAAGGTAAAACACCAATTCTATTCCTACCAATTAAATGCAACGTTATAGTTCAACCTCTACTCAAAGATAGCCCTAGAGCTATTAAGGTGAATTGATAACCAATTATATAAAATATCGATTAGTCAAGCACTGCAATATAGCTTTGCTAGTTCAATGTTGATGACTATTGCTATTGTAAAGTTGAGTGTTGTCATTGAATCCGACTTCTAAATACAAGCCAAATCTGGAATTGACCTCATCATACTGATGAAGTGGTCCATTTTTTATAATTGTTGGGCATTATCTTCCTCCTCAAATTTAGACGTTATCCTATTACTAGCACTTTAATATCTATAAATCTTCTAAGTATTGATATCATCCAAGGTAAACAATGATGTCAATGTAAGCCCCTAATTTTTAGGATAATATCAAGTTCAAACCCTAAACTGGAAAGTCAACCGGAGACCTTACGTCAACCAATTTCCTAGGAAACCCTAATAGTTTAGATTCGACAATCCCGTATTCCTAAACCAAAAAGTCGAAATACGAGTGAAGAGTGTAGTTTGATTCGTAATAATAATAGGGTGCTTAAAAAGATCAGATTAGCGAGTTTCGACCATATTCGAACCCGATCGGATACAGACTTTGAAAAACATATCCCGAGACTTAGATATTATATATATGATATTAATACCATTAGACTCGTAATTTCATAAGATTTCCAAATATATCAGTTATATAATTTTTCAAGTTATACAAGTTACAGTTATAACCTTTTTATCGTATTTTTATTACTACCGGTACTTTAAATGTCTAGTCTACTTTTTTATTTCTTCTACACTATTCATCAAGTACAATTACCCATAACCTATTTCTTACATCCTTACAACCTATTCCTACAATTTCATCATTTTCCTTACAATTTACTTTTCCAATACAACTTTTACTACTTAAATTACTTATTTAATTTTGAATCTTACACAACACAACACAAACAACTCTCCATCTCCCTCATTGCCATGACCCTACTCCCTCAATACACAGACTCACACTTTTGTTTTTCTTCAAGTTTCCTATTCTACACATCTAATAGGTAACAAATCTACCATTACCACCTTAAAAACATGTAATGGCAAGATCATTCATATGTAATTCCACTAAAAAATCCCTATGAGCTTCAAGCTAGAGATGTGGAAACACTTGAACATGATATCCTTGC
Source organism: Combretum micranthum (assembly GCA_024138025.1). Taxonomy (NCBI): domain Eukaryota; kingdom Viridiplantae; phylum Streptophyta; class Magnoliopsida; order Myrtales; family Combretaceae; genus Combretum; species Combretum micranthum. The sequence continues at coordinate 61,316 of JAMXBD010002642.1, forward strand.
CATTACAATATTATAGATCTTGTTATTTGAGTTATTTTACTATTACCTTGTTTTATTATCAAGTTATGTTATTATCATTTATGATTTGTGCATATATTCATCATTTAATCATATTCACATAATCATCATATTGTTCATGCATTTATGACTAGTATAGTAAACTAGATCTAGTTGTTTTGAGTTCATAAATGCATTAGGCTTTTGTTTTATGTTCATGAATAACTTGTAGTAGTATGATGATAGTAGGAAAAAGATAGAAAGCTCAAGATCTACTTTAGTTTCAACAAAAATGATTTTTGAAAATTCGGATAAAAAAGGAACCATATTAAAAAAGCTATTTTTGAACTTCAAAATGTGTAGTTTACATTGAAAATGAAGGGCTTAGATAATAGATATCATAAATGGATGATCTTGATGAGTAAAGCTTAGATCTACTAAGGAATATCTTCAAAACAAGGAAAAGTTTACAAAAGTTATGTTTTAATCCCAATAACAAGTTTTAAATTCGTAATAAGGCAAGCTTGAAGTGTAAACACCCATTTTTCAACTCCAAAACAAGATTTTTATTAAAGAAATGGAAGCCTGAAGGAGTAGGTTTGATTAGGAAATGGTTTTTGAAAGACTAAATGAGTTTTACAAAAAAACAATCTCAAATGAAACTTTCAAAATTCGGATTTGAAAATGGCCACTATTTAAACACTTATTTCCAAATGCCAAAATGATGATTTTTATGGAAAAATGGAAGACTTAGGGGATACATGTAATAAAAACCTAATTTTGACAAGGATAAGAGAGGTTTATCAAAGTATAATCCTAAAACAAGGAATGGTTTCAAAGAATAGATTAAACAATGTTTTCATTCCTTAAAAATTTTGTAAAATTCGTAATTAGGTAAACCACCTATTTAAATATCTATTTTCTAACCCCAAAATGAAGGTTTTTATTGAAATAATGAAGGTGTTGGCTATATAGGTCATCAAGGTTGAGTTTTGATAAAAGCAAGTATGATTTTACAAGAAGAAAAACTATTTTTCTTAAGTTTAGTAAATTTCAAAAGTCCTGAAAAGCAAAAGTTTTTCATAAAATTTTTTCGATACTATATCATTAAGAATATACATATAGATAGTTCATCTCATAACATTCATGACAGCATATATATACATGATGCACTTGGTAGAAACAAAGTTAGAAAAATAATATCCTATACATCCTATTTGACATTATCTAAATACATGAGGAATTAGATTTACCAACACTCATGAATCATGCATGATATTGAGTTATATATGTATATAATAGAGTCTCACAACATATAATGATATCTAAGTATCTATCAAAGCTTTAGTATGATGCTTGGTTTGAAATTAGGAGTTGAATTGTAGAATGGGAAATTCGTATAGTATTTCGTACCCTACTAGTCATGTACCAAACGACCTTTTTTGTTGAAATAACCCTAGAAATAGATAGCTCTCGTCGAATAGGTAGAAATCGGTATATAATATGCGAAATTCCGAGTTAAAATGACCAAGTTATGGCCGTTTTAAATTGGAATTTCCTCTTAGACGAATTTTGACGAACTTATTAGAATAGAATTTAAAAGTTCATTCAAACTCATAGAAATACTCATTAGAGTTATTTCTTTTGATTAGGAGACTTGGGAGACAAAGACCTTCCCGAGGGCTATTACGATTAAGTGGATTTTCGCGCCATGATAAAGTGAGTTCACTATCTTTAAATTATATGCTTGTGTTTGTGCTTGTAATGTTAGTGGCATTAGAATTAGGGAAAGATAAAAATTTGATTTTGTGTATATGAGTTCTACTTGGGTGAATTGATGATAAGAATATCTAAATGAGCTTGTTGTAAATACTTGTATGATATAGTATAGAATTGAAGTGTCTGCTATATCTATGATCGCTCATAAATTGTTAAATTAATATGCCATGATCTTATAATCAAATTGGCCATGCATACCATATGTGAGTCACATTGCATAGGTTATTATACCTTTGTGGGAAGAAGGCATAATAGTTGGGCAACGAGGGGCCTGTAAACTCGAATGTTGGCGTAAAGGCCGGAATTGAAAATGCGTGTGGGTGGGCACCTGTATCAACCACAATATAAATAAGAAAAATTGAAATATATGGTCGTATGGGCCTGAAACACCTAACCCCGAATGGAGGGCGTAAGTCCATTCAACATAAGATTTATGAAAGGTCTTATGTATTGTATGCTCACATACTTGTGCATCTCATATGGTTGTTAATATAACTTGCCTGATATATATACTGATGTTGAGTATTTAATTTTTGGAAGTGAAACTCACTAAGCTCGTAAGCGTATACCCCATAGTTTCATGTTGTAGTATGAATAGTTATGGCTATCTCCGAGAGACCACTTTCCTCAGGTACACTTTTGGAACGTAAGGAGCTTTTTGAAGAAGTCGAGACCTAGATATAGGCATAGACTTTTAGTTGAATCTCCTTAATCGATATATATGATGGTTGTTGTAAGAGACTTTTGAGAACTTAAGAACTCTTAATATTTTGATGGGGTTATGCCCCTTAGATCATGTAATAGATTAAATCTTGATATAACTGTTATGATTTACATTCTTATCGCTATGTATGTCTCCTTAAGCTATTTCGATTCAAAGTATGGTTTCCTCTATGTTGAACGTGAGCCTTGCACCCGGTGTTTAAACTTATGGAGTGACTAAGGTTTTCATACTTGAGTTTAGATATTGAGTATGGCAGACTATCATATTTAGGGTACCTTTTGGGGCGTGACAGTCAATTGTGGGATTCCTCATGAAATACCATTATAGAAATTCTTTTTTATACTTCACTTTTTGGGCCTTAGAACTATCATCTCAGGAGCTTCTTCTTTGTAAATTTGTCCCATTTTAAGTAGCTTATATATGGCAAGCATTGTATGAGTGAGACCTTTCAGGTTTAGGTTGAGCAAGTGGTCCATTTGGTAGAGGTTCCATGGACAACTTGTCCAAATCCATCATGGGCTCGGGCTCCTCAGTTATGATCATGTTCATGACATGTTCGTGCTTTAGAAGAGGATTTGTATTAACATTAAGTGCTAGAGTATTTTACTAGCTTTTGCATTAATGAGATCTTGGATTTTGTTTCTATGCGTCTAATAGTTGTCAACTGAATGGTCCACTTAACCCTAGTGATAGTCACATTTGGGTCAAAGTTTTAATTCCTTAGTCTATAGTCTTCTCTTGGAGTTTCGAAATTGATTAAATTGTCAACTCAAAGTCATGCATGAACTTAGTTGAATGGTATAAAGATCCTAGTAAACTATCTTTTATTGTAATTTTTGGCTTGTTGAACTTGTTGTTGTTGATGAGCTGTAGGTTAAGTGGTGTTGGAAGCAGATTGGATGGTGAACATTAAAGCAAGCTTACGTTACTGGTTGAATTGAGCACACTAATTATGGTTGTTATTGAAATTTGTACAATAATCATTTTGACAACTTGTAATTTTTCATAGTAATGGCACTCTTAGTCTTGCATCTTGTCATCATTATTTTATGAAAAATCTAGTTGAAGTGTGTCCATTCAAATGAGAGAAGAAAGGCTCTTTTAAGGTGTTTATGAATTTGAAGGTTAGATCTTTCTCTGGAATGAGAGTGGTGACTCTAGCTATTAGGGTTCTCTAACGTTAAGCATACTTCTTCATTGATTCCTTTTTCTTCCTAAGGTTGCTCAAGTCCCACATAAAGGGGGAAACCTCAAGAACTTATACTAGCTATAGAGTGTCCTTACCAGATTATCTTAGGTATTGACCTCATCAAGATCTAGCTGTGCATACTAGGTTAGGACTAGATAAGTGTGGTTGTTCTAAAAAGTTTAGACCATTAGTTGCTCGTATTAGGTATGTTGGGTCATTTTCCTCAGTAGATGCTTGTGTGTAACTTTAGGCACCTAGTGGCATAGTACTTCTCAAATTCTTGGACTTTGAACTTTTCAAGGAAAGCCTCCTCTTCAGTAATAGACAAGCTTGTAATTCTTACCTCCGTCAACATAATCGAACACTTTCATATTCTAATGGAATTAGAGAATACCCTTTTCTCCATTTCTTTGCTTTGAGCTTCAAATTCTTTCTTGAGCTTAACTGGTATGGGCTCAACAGTTGACTAGGGTGTTTTGTGGACTTCTTTATCCTCATCAATGGGTTGACCATCAACTCCGTTCTAAACCCCCTGAGTGTAATTCTACTGGGTGGATATCCTTTTATAACCAATGTTTTACATGAGAGTTGGATTTGTTCAAACATTTTCAACATCATCTATTTCACAGTATGGATCCTTTAGTTAAATGAGGTGTCAATATTGCTACTGATGTTGCTGGTGTTATTAACATTGTCTCTTGCCATCTTTGACTTAGACCTGGTGATTATCAGACTTCTCATGGGTACTGTCGTTAAGGCACTATTTTTCCTGAACCTAAATAGAGATACTCATAATTCAAATGATATATAAAAATAACAAATATATACTAGAAATGAACAATTAATAATGCAAATAGATGGATGCAAAATAGATAGTGATAGAATGTTGTGCAAACTTTCTCTAAATTTTATTAAACTTGCAAGTTTTATCAAAAGTTTAATGAGTACATGATTAAAAATACATTTCTACACTAGTCCCCTAAGCTTGCTAGGACAAATTATCTACTGCATGATGGTCTCACTTGGAAGAGATGTTTGTCATTTCCTAACCTAGAATTTCAAATAAAAAGGGTGTTATAATAAAATATTTACATGCTGCTTACATTTTTGTTTTTCATGAGAAAATGTTTACAATGTCACAAGTTAAACTCCTGAAGAAAATTCCTACATTGCAGTGAAAAGATATTAACAAAACTCAATTCTAGTTCTTTTTTTTTTTTCAATTCATTTTGCGCTAGACTCTAACCCATTTGATATGAATTCACGACTAGTAACTATAAGAAATTTGATTTTGAAATCTTTTAGGAATTTCCACTGACCAAGGTTGAAAATAGTAAATTAGGATCAATATAGCCAATGATCTGCAAAAAGTTAATTTCAAAAGAACTAGAGTTTCATGAATTCGAGGCTATTATATTAAAACCATATAGTTACCATCTTAAATTTTAAAATTAAAATTCATTCCTTCAATGCTTTAACAATGTTAATATTAACATTTACAAGATTAGTTAAAGAATACTTAAAAGGATCTCAATAGTCAAATTGATATTTGCAAGCTAAGGATAAAAAATAACTTTTTGATCTTCTAAGTTGCTCCATAGGTGTCTATGTGCCTACCAATTGGGATTAGACTAAAATCGTTTTTTGTAAAACTTTAGTAGGTTAGTTTGTTTTGATTCTTTCATTTTATTACATTTCTTGTTTTTTTTACAAAAATAAAACCCTAAGAGATTATCAAGTTCATTTTTATCAAAAAAAAGTGTTTTTCTGGGTGTCGAAATCGTATCATCATGATCATCATCATCATCATCATCATTAGGAAGAGGAGGAGGAGGAGGGATAATATGAAAAATGGTATCTAAACTTCTACGAAAAGTTCAATTAGGTACCTGAAGTTTGATTTTGAATAATGTTGTACTTAAACAAAGTTTCATGAATTGTCTTTATACCTGAAGTTTGGTTTTGACAATTTTGAGACTTAAACTAAGTTTTTGTAGACATTTTTCATATGTAAAAAATTTTTGTAGATTTTTTTCATACCTAATTGAACTTCCTTTAGGTATGAAAAAAGTTTGGGAAAACTTTGTTCAAGTATTAAAATACCAAACTTCATATATGAAAAAAAGTCCACGAAAATTTTGCTTAGTATCAAATTATCCAAAATGAAACTTCATGTGTTTGATTGAATATTTTACGAAAGTTCATGTACCATTTTTATTATTATTATTATTATTATTATTATTTTATTATAGCAAACCCATATACTCATTCTCCTTTTTTATTTTTTTAAATTTTTAGTTAAGAATATTTAATAAATATAAAGAAATAAGTAAAAAAACAAAAAAAAAAATAATGATACAAACTGTACTTAGACAGCACGCGGATTAGTCAAACATTGATCAAGCAATCGAGTCGACGGTTTTGGTTTGAGTTAAGGTAGCCCAATTGATCGGTGGTGAAGGAAATGGCTATTGGGCGTTGTTTGGTGGTGCAGGCTTTATCAGACCACTAAGTTCGTAGGGAAGACTGATGATGTTGATCGTCTTTAAATTACGACCAGAAATGGTGTTACGAGAGCAACAGTGGTGGCAAGTGGTGATGGGTCTAAACACTTTAGAACAAGTTGGATCGCCAATTGGAAAATCTCCTCTTTAAGAACCCGTGTATTAATGATTCTCTTCGATTTGACCTTCACAACGAGGAATTCAAAGAAAACTTCAAAAACCCTAAATTTTAGAGAGATTTTGATCACCTGTGTGTGAGTGGATTCCATTGATTTCTAATGCTAAAATGTTCTGTAAAGGGCTCCATTTGTATTGTTCGAGCGTGAATCAAACTTAGCAAGTGCGGGTTTAACCAAATTCTAACTTTGAATGCTAGGATTTGATTTAGATCAAAAAAACAAAAAATAACTAAAGATTCTGGCAAATTTTAAGATCATAATCATATATTTTTATCTGTCAAAGCGATAATAACAAACTTAGGAACCTTTGCTTTTGTGTAAATGTTTCCAGAAGTAAGTTTAGATTTTTTAGAGAGAAATTTGTAATCCATATCCTTTCAAATTTAATCAAGTAAAACTATGAATCAAGACATTTTTTTTTATTTTAATTCATAGTTCTTCATGTGTACTTTGCGATTTTACCATTGAATTGGTTAAAATGCCAAAAAAAAAAAAAAAAGGGGCAAAACATGGCCTAAAAGTGGTCTCATTGAACATGGAAAGTGCAAGTTACATGGGTGCTAGACGTAGAGGATGTTGATGGGGTAGAGTTTTGCCATGCAGTCCTTTCGCATGCTGCCACATTTCATCCGCATGTAAGAAAAATAAAAGGCATCTGTTGACTACTTCATGAATTAAACCCACGACCTCCTTAGTACATATGTAATGTTTTTCCATTAGGTTGTTAGCCTATGCTGCATATGTCATGCAATTAATATGTTGCTTTAAGGTTTCAAGTTAATTAAATAGGTCAACTCATTATGGAAGACTTAAATATTTTTTTCAATTATAAAAAATGTAATTGGCTTTTAATATAAGTTTAATTTTAGGTTAAATTTTATAGACATGCAATGAACTATTGGGATAATGGGCAACACAATTTACCAGAGTTGGTAATTGATAACAATGTAAAATATTAATGAAAATGCAGGAAAATGATTTTCTACTTCTAAAAAATGGAATTTTTTCTCTTATTTTTCATATAAACATCAGTTGTGGATAACTCCTATCAACATCCATTATGTATTATCTCCTATCTCTCCAATAACCTCTGAAAATATATAATTTAGTGTTTTTATTATGATTAATATAAAAAAATGGAAATTTTTTTACAAACAATGACATCATTCATTCTAAATTTCCATAGTTATTAATATAAGAGGATAAAGGCATGCCAAGTGCATATACTTTCAATTTTAGCAATTTAGTGTTTCATCTTTATTTGAAAAATTAGTGCTCATATTTTCAAAGTTTGTGTGATTCAATGTCTTTGTTAAATGATGTTTGATGGGCATTCGTTTTCATGACACAATAATGGTAGACATTTGGTCAAAAATTGCCAAAATTTAAAGATGAAGACTTAGACTACCAAGAATTTATAAAAATTAAGTATAGACACTTGATCTGCCATTATCCTATCATCAAAATAAATGTTCAACAAATATTATTTGACAGAAACACTAAATTGTATATACTTTGAAAGTATAAGTACTAGTTTATCAAAATCTAAAGATGAGATACTAAATTATCAAAAATTAAAAATACAAGCACTTAACCTACCATTTTCTCACTTTATGAGACTCTTTAAGTTTGATCTAAACAAAATCATATATAGGTATAAACTTATGATGGAATTGTTAGATTATAGTAGTGTTTGGTTGCATAATTTTTTATGATATTGGATTGGAGAAAGGTCATTGTATCATGTTTGATTTGGAAAATGTATTTGAGACTAGATAAAACTCTCTCAACTTAAATTTTTTTTTTCTTTTATTTAATGGTACAAAAAAATGAAATTGGATAAAAATAAAATCTCTTAATAAGAATTTTGTCCAATGATGTCCAGTACCGTACATACCAAATATAATACAAGAGAATTAGACTATCCATTCCTTCTTGTACTATGTTGTCCAGTCCTCCTTAACCTATTCTATTTTTATCTTAATTTAGACTATGGATATTAAAATTAAGAAAAATGACTTAGTCTTCTATAATTTAAGCCATCAAGACCATTAGATAACAAGTGAAACAACATTAAAGTTGTTTATTTTACTTAAATTGATTAATCTACAAGCTTGACAATTAGAAAATCACTTATCTAACCTTGAATTCACTGAAACATCTCAAATAAATGTTACAAGATTAACAATAATGATAATAGTAATAATAATGATAATATACATGGATAATAATAAATTAATTTGGAAAAATAAAATAAATAATGAAGAACTATTTAGAAGAAATAAAATTAATAAGACAATTAGAAATTGAATAAATTACAAGAATAAACAAATATAATAAAAATAGGGATAATAATTAAATTACATGGCTACAAAAATTACAAGGAAGGACAAAGAGGTCATTTAAGCTTGTAAATGCCTAAGCTAATGCAAATCTTAAGGGCTTGGATGTCTTTTCTATTTTAAACATAGAAATTATACATTTACAGCTATACCCCCTCATAGAAAAGCCTGAATTTTTCTCTCTCCTCTCATTTTCACTTTTCAAGACTTCTTGAAGAATCTAATTCTCTCTAAAATACTCACTAAACTTTCTTAGCAAGAAAACTCTCCCTCGCTTAATTAGGAATTAGCAAACTTCCTTAACAAGACTCAAAAAATATGTAAAATCATATCCTAAATGCTATAAATCCTTTAATCCACTATACTAACACAATAGTTAATCATAGGAATAAATAAGAATCAATGAGGATTGGAGTAGTGTGAGAAGCTTCTTCAATAAGCTTGCCTTTGTAGTAGTAGCAGGTTGTGTTTATGTGATCTGCCTTCTTCAAAATATACACTAGGAATACTCAAGAGGAGAGATGAATTGAATATTTTGCCAAAAACTTGAATTTTAAAATTTTGAAAATTGAAAGCAGCAGAATAAGAAGTTAAATAAATTTGTAACGAATAAAAAGATAATAAATAATATGCATAAAACAAAAAGGAGGGACAGAGGAAAAATCAAGCCACAAGATTTAACGTGAAGTTTGGCTCTTTGTCTACTCTCCATGATCCACCAATTGCCTCTTTGGAGTCTTCACCACCACTATACTAATATTAAAGAGTTGGCTCGAAACAAGCAATATTATACCCAGAGGAAACAATAATAAATTTCCTCTCTTTCTCTATGTGCTTTTATATGAATAGCAATAAATAAGAGCTAAGCACTAGAGTAAATTTTATCTCTCTTAATATTTGCAAATATTATGTATAAAAGAACAAGAAAAAAAATTGTTTGATCGTAGTTAATGAGCTCGTAAAATAATTTGGTATTATATATCCATGTTGGTCTTCTAAACTTTGTATATAAATAGCCATTGAAATTTAAAAGTCCATTAGACACAACGTTTATAATCTCCCATGCATTATATGCACTCCAACGATTCTTTTTTATCCACATCAGCTTTATCATGCCTCAAATGCTTCTTCGTGCCTCACTTGTCGCGCCGAAACTTGACCCACGACATCTTTTCATACGTGTGCATCTTTGAGCCTTAAATTTGAACATGCCAAGCCCTAACTTTTGATATGTTGACGCCTAAATTTGACATTGGACAATGACTTTGATATTTGCCTTGTTTTTGGGCATGTTGAGCCTCAACTTTTGATATGTTGAGCCTCAACTTTTGATATGTTGAGGCCTAAATTTGACCATCGACAATCACTTTTATATTTGCTTTGGTTTAGGGCATGTCGAGCCTTAAATATTGATATGTCGAGGACTAAATTTGACCTTCGACTTGACCCTTGATATGCTCTTGTTTTGCGCTTAATATGCTTCTGTGTTGCCCCTGACATGCTCTTGTTTTGCTCTTGACATGCTTCTGTTTTGCTCTTGACATGCTTCTGTTTTGCCAAAAATCTACACAAAAACTCTACAAACATGCACTAAACACACACATATATATATTCATGACTAATTAAGTGTAGTTTACAACAAATAAATAATTGATTGTGCATTAAATTGTCTTATCAAAATTCACATTGAACTCTCAAGTTCAACACTTCTAGGTAAGTAATGTAATCTCTATCTTATTGTGATGATGTGACTAATGATTTATGATTTAGGATTTAATGATGTGATGATAGATTTCACTTGTGAATTGATAATTTCATGAATAAAAGATGAATGATTAATAATTATTGTTAGCTGGAAATCATGGATTCATTGAGATATAAAAATCTAAATAAAATATCAAATGAATTTATTTTTGAATAAAATTCATAGAAATGGTATTTTAATATGTTTATATTTAAACTGAAAATTTTCACGATTTTTTAAATACATATACTATTTTTAAAATTTAAATTATAAATTAACAAAATAGGGCAAAATAGTGTTCCAGCTAAAAGCGATGGCGTGAATGTAAGGGACTAAACCAGTCCACTTTTACTTCTTATTTTGGGGTGAGAGTATAATGGTTTGAAAGCTCAAAAATTCTATTGTAATATGGTATAAAGAACCGATCAAGATCATCTTCAATTAGTGAAAACCAATCAGTCATCAGTGTTGTCCCATGTTTCTGACCAGATTAGATATAATTGATTTTAAAACTCTAATTAACCAATTATTTTAGGCCAAATAAACTTATGACCATGTAAAAAATGTGTTAGGTAGTTTACATAAAAATTTCGGCTCAAGAACCAATCAATAAGTTAGTGACCGATCCAATTAAGCTGGGGTGTATACTAGTTTTCAATAGGAAATGAAATAATGGAATTAATAGAAATTTATTATAATTAAATAACTATGAAATAAATATAAATAAAAAATTTTCATATTGAATTATGAATTTTAAGTTGAATAATTAAATAGTTTGATTTTAGGAATTTATTTACTAAAATTGGTATAAATAATGCATTATAAAGATGATACAAACCTATTAGGGAGCTAGTTTAGATTCCTTAGTACACTTTGGGGTAAAGTTAGATTACTAAGGATATGAATGGGCTAATTAAATATAATATGAGATATTTTACTTGATAAAAATTTATTAGATTAATTATAAGATATGTTACTAAGAATATCACTTTAATAACCTAATTCCTACAGAATGAGCTTAAGCGGTTAGGCTAAGTATAAAATGAGCATAAATATATGAAAAATGATTTAAAATTAAATTCACTTTAGAACTTGATACTAATCTATGAATTAATGTTTTAATAGGAATTAGGTGAAACCTCATAAGAATGAATGATTGAGTTGGTGACTTAAACCTATTTGAGATAATTTCCTTATATAGATTCTTATTCTTGGGATTACCTATCATTTGTTTTAAGGCTGAAATCTTACTGAGTTAAGGTATGAAATGATATGGGTGTTGCTTGCTAGGTTAGGCATAAAATGATTCAATAATTAAACATGACCTAATTAAATGCTTAAGTGTCTTTGTATCATTCAATCCAGTTCAGGGTGTGGCAACCTCATGTGGCAATGCAGCATGGTGCTTAGGTGCTTATGCCACTAGTAATGGTTGGGCAAGTAGTTGATAAGGTGAACAGTAACGAATAACATCTATCTGGATCGAAGAGAAGTGATATAGTGTGGCTCATAGCTAAGGACGCCAATTAAGCTACATTGCACTATGGACTATGATAGGTAGAGATGAATAACGACAGTGACCCTAGATGTGATCATTTATTAGAAATTTTATAGAGAATATAGGTACTCAAGCTGCTCATATCAGCCCATTGAGCAATTGTTGCTATTCAAACCCTCAAATTCCAACATGTGACCATTTATTAGAAAATTTTATAAAGAATATAGGTACTCAGACTGCTCATATCAGCCCACTAAGCAATTGTTGCTATTCAAACCCTCAAATTCCAACATGTGTTGTTGGAGTATGAGTACTCAACTATTGTTTTATTAAATATCAAAATTGTTGGTTGTTGCATTTGCATTAGAATAAGTGCATGTGATCATATAATATGTGCTTATGTTTTACCATACTGAGCTTTGGCTCATTCCTTCTTTTTTAAGTTATGAGATAATTTGATCTAAATGTATGATTACATGGTCTATGTATTGGATGTTGGTAAAAGACTGGGCGAGCTGGACGTTTGATATGTTGGATATTGCTTTGTTATTCTTCTAAGTGTATAATATTTGTATTATGAGGCTTCTAATGTATGACTAAGAGATTATTTAATATTATTTACAACAACTTAAGTAAAAAATTTTCAATTTAAAATTGGTTAGGAACTCACTTAGTTAATGGTAACCTTTGCATATATTTAAGTGTTATATGTGATGGAAGAATTGTGTTTTAAACCATATTCAGGCTAACATACACAATGAAGGAAGAACATACTTTTAATTCATTAAATGAAGATTGATTAAGTATTCTTATAAGTATAAGGAGTAATGAAAAGGATAAATGTGATACAGTTGATTTAGAGATTCATAATGTTAATATCGTTAAAAAAAGTATATGAATAGGTATTTCAAGAGGCATAAAGTTAGACGATATAGCTATTATTAGTAGTAAAACCATTAATGATGGTAGCTATGACAATGATGATGTGATGGTGGCAATGATGTGATAAAAATGAAAGAGCTAGAAGTGGTTTTGATGTTGATAATAAGAAAGCTAATCATGGTGACTTGTTTTAGTTTTGTATTATGTTATGATGATTCATGTCATTGCATATTTATATTAGCATTAATATTTATATAACTGCTTTTAAGCATGATGATTTGGCTTAATTTTTTTTTTTCACTGTAACTTATATTGCAACAAATATTTATACTAAATGTTTTATTTATATCTTATATTGTAAGAATATCTACAATTTCTGAAAATAATTAATTTACATAAGTTAGTAGAAATTTAGATTTAACTTATATTTCCATATTCTGTTTCTACGTTTACATAGAACAACAACTTCAACACCTTTTCATAAATTCTAACCATGTTCTTGAGATAACAAGAAGATACTGAATAGAGGCAATCACTTATTTAAAATTATATATGCTTTGAGGGATATCTTTGTTGTGATCCGAAAAAATTTAAAATAAAAAAAAAAAAAATATCACTGAAGTAGGAAAAAGAAAATGAAACAGCAGATGCTGATTTAATGGCAGTAGTGTGAACGTGAAGTCGGAACTCATCTTTTCCTCAGTTGAACCGAATAGATTAAATTCCAAATGCGTCTTTGATTGCGCAATCACATCGATGGCCTTATCCCCGACGCTCGTAGTGGGGCACTGACATCTTGTTCTGTCTTCACGGAGCCTGCTTAATTAGCGTGCAGACTATTTTCTTCTACATATATCATAGCCATTATTTCTAGGAAAGCATTATCGCGACACTGAGGACAATATTATCCTCATTTTCTTCTGCATATATGATAGGCTATTCACGTGGCTCTTCACTTTTTAAAATTCTTTTGCAAAGGAACTTTCTTATCTTATTTCCATTTGGCTATCACTTTGGGACAGGTGACAAATAATTTTTTTAATCTTTTTCTAATAAATTATTTATCAAGAAATATATATAGATAAAAAATTATTGATAATTCTCATAAAAAGATCAAATATATCAAATATAAATAAAATATAAATATTAATTAGACACATTTACATATATCATTTCAATATAAATATCTATACTGTTAAAGTAAAATCACCCCATTTGATGTCTTTAGTGTAAATATTTTTAGTATAAATGTTTTAAATATAATGTTTTTAGCATATGTGCATAAAAATTTTCGTATCATAGAATTATGAAATTAAATAGGGTTTGAATAGAATTAAATAGACATAGTCTTTTTTTTTTTTTTTTTTGGCATGTGGGTGTAAAAGATTTTTGGTATCCTTAAAATCATGAAATTAAATAGGGTTTGATTATAATTAAATGGGGGTTGAATAGATATAGTCTTTTACGGTTAAAATATTTTTTGTTTTCCTAAAATTATGAAATTAAATAGAGTTTGAATAGAATTAAATAGAAGTTGAATACACATATTCTTTTTGTTTTTTAGCATATAAATGTACTAAAATCATAAAATTAAATAGAGTTTGAATAAAATTAAATAGGAGTTGAATAGATATAGTCTTTGCCATTTTTTAATCTAAGTATGTATCTTTATATACAAATCTAAAGCTCTTATACTATATTTATGTATGATAGTTACCCAACATGAAGAAGTTATATGTAGAAATACAATTGTAATTATAATTTGTAATTAATTTCTTAATTTTTAGGACTAATTAAGGTTGTTTTCTTCTAACATGTTAAAAAAATATATCTATTTAATTTATAAATTTGGGTTGTTTTAATTGTCCATGCATCATGGATGCATCATCTGCATATAGATATAAATAAAAAATATACCATCCAAATCTTATTTGTGAATGAACTTTCGCATAATAGAAGAGTTTTTTATATTTTAAAATAAATTAATTAATTAATGCTGACATGATTTTTGAAAAGAAAAATAAAACAAAAACTTTAACAAATTCATTAAAAATGGTCGTAACCATATGCGTTTGCGTCTTTACTTTAAAAAGTGTTGCTGACGCCCATTAATTTCTCTAGAGGTTCCGAAATTAGAGCTCGTATTGACATTCTTGGAAACTGATAGTACTTTTTGAAGGTTTTAATGGATCTAAATTGTCGTTTCATATTTATAAGATAAACATCTAACTTTCTGTATAGCTGTAAAGTTCAGGATACGATTTTTCTAACCCCAGAAACACGTGACTGTAATCATGTGGTGGACTAGTGCTGGAACATCGAGATATGGCATATTCCATTTGGGGTGTGCGTGTGTGCGTATCATAAGTGCTTTTATGGCAGGAGCATTCACTATTTATTAATTAGTCTAATGGTACCTAATCTGATATTATTGTAGATTAGATGGATAAGCATAAGGCTAACCGAGCCAGGACGTCCTAAGGTGGAGATGTTAAAATATCCATATCCCCTTTACAAAGGAAATCTCAGATCCTCATCTGTTTTGATATTATTCTTCTGGGATGAATAAACTACCAGTTGTGATGATTATGACACAGGCTCCAATCATCCTTCTTATTTTATACACACACATATATATATTGTAGTGGAGTGGATTCAGTTGCAATAGTCACATACGTATATCGTACGTCTCACACTGCAGTGACTTTAAAGGAATGACATGAAAGAACACAAATAAAGAGTGACTAAGAGTGAGAACTGAGAAGGTAAAAAGGAGAGTAGGAGGCAATTTTAAGAAACTCGAATGCACTAATGACAGATGGATGAGCTATATAATATCAATTCCACTATTCTAGAAAAGAGATAGTGTATTTTTCGTTCTAAGCAGTCTAATCTTTCATTAAAGTATTTTAGAAACATGATGGTGTTTTATTCAATTTTTGAATCCCCAAATGAAGAGATCTCTAACTATTTAATAAGCTTAACTCTTGATAACACCCGTTGGCTCATACTTACCATCAACGAGCAAATTGAATCCTTTTAGATGGGTTCTTACATTGGCTCTTTGGCCCATGGAAGTCCCTTTAAGTCCATGAACTCCTTAAAAAATGTAGACGGTAGATAGGTTGGTTCAATCTAATGATCCTCACTCTATGCCCACCA
This sequence comes from Combretum micranthum, assembly GCA_024138025.1. NCBI lineage: Eukaryota > Viridiplantae > Streptophyta > Magnoliopsida > Myrtales > Combretaceae > Combretum > Combretum micranthum. The sequence goes on from JAMXBD010002642.1 coordinate 77,316, forward strand.
TGCTATAGTCATTCTAATTTTATGAACTTGACTCTTTGATCTTGGTCACTTAGCCCAAAGAGTTAGGTCCACATCATTAATGGGTTTTTAAAACCTATAATTTAGATTTAGTTATCTCTATATATATGATAACAAATATAAACTATAAAGCACTACTCTATCCATGTTTTTTAAGAAAATTGCAATACAAGTATTTATACTTTGGGTGAATGACGTGTATTTAACTAGCTCAACTTTGCCAATTTTGCAATTAACTACATGCACTTTACTTATTCTTTCAATTAACTACCTCATTTATGTACCATAAATGAATTCAAAATATTCTTAAGTAGTTAATTACATGATTTAGTAAAATCCAGGTATCAAATATGACACCCTCTATACTTCTTGAACTTAAAAATATATATATTTATATAATATTATATTATCTCATTATAGTTGCAATAAAGGCTCCAAAAGCGTAAGAGGAGTTTGATGAGTGAATTTTTATTTGTGATGATCAATGCTAAATTAACCACATCACTATTTCATGTAAAGTTGCTATTAAAATGTGTAGCAACATTTTAAAATGCCAAATAAGAATAACCTATAAATTATAATTATATAAAAAATAAAATAATAAAAGCAATCCATTAGTATTTCACATCTCTATCTCATAAATCACTTCTATAAATACCTCACCTCTATTATAAATATAATAAATATTCTACTATTTATGATTGGGACAAATTAATCTAATATAATTCCTTATTTTTTAGTTCCTTTAGTATGGTAACTTGCCTTATTTTCTATTTTAGACATTTACCACCACGGATCCATTCATCATTGGGAAAATGGTGGAAAATGTACGTAGAATATTATAGACCATAAGTAAAACTTAATATCTTTATAATTTAATGATATATGTACTAATTTCTCAATGGGATTGAGAATCAACTACCTCATCTTGGTATTATAAATAAACTAAAAAAAATTAATCGATAGTAAATTGATACTTTTTAAATTTTAGATAGTTAATTGCACAATTTAATAAATTTCAGTACTAAAAGGGACATTTGCCCTAAATTTTTCCCCTTCCAATGGGAGGGGGAAATCACATTTTGACTTAAAAGCTGAGTTTTGAGAGAACAAGCTATTGGAGACTTAAAAGGAGAAGGTTTAATGGTGGAAATTAATTTGAAAGAGTAATAAAATCTGAATTATTTTAGAGAAAACATGAATTTCCTTAAATAAAATACATCAAAATAACATATTTCTTACATAAGATAACTATAATGGCCCGTTCACTTCATAGTATGAAATAAAGAAGAAATGGAATTCCAATTCAACTAGAATGCAATAGAGTTGTAATAGCCATTATAATATTTGTTTGGTAGAAAAAATAAAATGAGTAATTATTGAAGTAAAATATAAAATATTTATAACGTCTCCTTTATTTATTATAGAGAGATAATAATTACATAGGTGATATTTTTAAGATAACGGTATTTATGAAAAAAATTAAAAAATAAAATGGCATTTCGTGAAAATGAGAACATAAATTGCTATTCATCATTTTATGTAATAGTAATTTATTATAAATTATAATTTTGTAAACACTATAATAGAAGTTTTACATTGAATGATGAATATCTATTCATGTCAATTGAAAAGACAGTAAGTCAAAGAAATAGGGAATACTAGTAAGGGTAAAAAGCTTATATCGAGATGAGGAAAAAAAAAACTTTAAAAAGAAAAGACATCAAAGATCAAAAGTTAAACGCAGTTATTATTTGTTAACGGAACATATGGCCAAAGATTTTCGGATCTAAATTGAGAACTTTTGTTAAAGTAGTCACGCAGCAGAGTAAACTACCGGATGATGTGGGAGCGGGCAACCAAATTATACAGTGCATTGCCCCTGATTTCATAAGAGTAACTTGTATTGTACATGCTCCTATGTAGACATCATTCGGTTTTAGTGGTCTAACGCCCTGGAAATCTGCTAATCGAGATATTATTTGCTTTGATCACATGTCGCACGGTTTTTTTTTTTTTTAGGATTACTTTTCAAGCCATTATACCAAAAGACATCTCTGTAATTAGAATTCAATAATTTATATTTGAGATACATCACAAGTAGTTTTGAAACTGGAGCTGGAGCAAGACTAATTGTGATGTTCTTGAAACGGTTACGAAATTGATGATTTTACAGTTTTTAAGTAGTTATTTAGCTTAGAATCAGATAGAACTGGTGGTTCTAGCTGCTTTTATAAAAAAAAAAAAAAAAATTATAAATGAGAGGATCAATACTTGAAATCAATTGGCTGACATAAAGGATCAAATCTTCAAATAATTAAAATAAGAGATCAATATTATGCTAAGTGGTTAAGAAAAAAAGATGTATCGTTATACAGTAAATATACCAAATCAACGCTATTTAATAGTATTATGAAACGAGCATAATAGCATCTGTGTTTGATGTATTTTGTATAAGATTGATTCTATCTTTTTAAATATTGAATCTTCCATTTAAATTCAATTCCGAACTACTATTCTTTTCTGTCTTAAATCCACGTCTCTCTCAAAGCGTGCCAATTGGGTTGACGTTTAACTTGGCTTCATCAAAATTGAGGGGACTACCCTTAGCCTCATTTTATGACGACTCAACTAAATTGAGAGGGAAAGAAGTGCAGTGTGGAGAGACTAGAGTGGTCTTTTTTTCGACTAAGAAGTGTGAAGGTTTGACAAAGAGGAATAGAGAGATGACATTTCAATTTTAATCCAAAGGCTCAGGCCCACGAAAATGCACACTCCAGCTCTTACTTTTTGACTTCTTTCTAGCAAAGGGATCTCAGCCAATCAATGGGGAAAGCAATCATAGACTACCAAGAACAAGGTATTTGATGTTCTAACACTCTGACTAGCTTGCAAACTGACGGGATCTGATGAGTCTGAAATTCAACTGGATAGAGAGGAATCGAATTTGGAATCTCTCACATAAGAGATCAAGAAAGATGCTACTAGACTACAAGATCATTGGCTTAAAATTCAATTGGATTGATTGTATAATTTTACACCTGAGTCCGACTCAAAATGTCTTTCGATAAAGATAGGCTCAATTCGATAAACTTGTTTAAGTGTTCATTATTTAATATTAAGTCCGACTCCTTTAATTAAAGTTATATCATATCCAGCTCAAATTTGATTAAGTTTACAAGCTTGTAAATCTAAACAGGTTGAAAGAGATGGAATTTAGAACCTATTTTCCTTTTTTTTTTTCTTTTTTCTTTTTATTCATATCTTATTTCTATCTATTTATAACTATGGTATTTGAGAAATTTTATTTATATCTTATCTGTTTTCATTTCATAATTATAATGAAAGTGGTGATTGAAACATAAGAATTGGGATGTGAAAATTTCACATATTTTAAAGAGAAAAGGTTTTAAAATATATTTTATATATTGGGAAAGAAATTGTTTGGTATTTTTGTATAAAATAAATTATAAATATGCCATACTTTTCTAGGAATCAATTAGGTACGTAATTTTAAATACACACACACTTTTATCTTCATATTTTGGCATTTATTTATGATAAACATATCTACATGAATATATATTATTGCAGGTGGTAATTTACCTGTAGACAAAAAGTGCTAGAGCACAATGGACCTGCACACTTAAAACACGATTAGTGTAGCACAAGGGGTTATTCGGTTCAACTACTTCGATACTTAAATTAGCGGTAGGCTCGAGGAGAGTAAGGTGGTCTTAAAATGAGCTATGCCAAGATAAGATAACTCAATATCAAATACTCATACATTTAGGTTGAGGGTCTATTTATAGTCTTTGGATATACCTTAATTGGAAACTCATAGGATCTTGCTTCAGACCCGAGTTTGTCCTCACGTAAGATAGAGTTGATCGAGCCTAGAGTTGTTTCCTTGGAGAAATCAAAGAGGGACATGGAGTTGTGGTCCTTCGTACTTATGTAATTAAGGAGCGATGTTGGGCCAAGAGATGAGGTCCTCGCCTAAAAGCTCCTTCTGAGGCTTCAATGCGAGGCCAAGGTCCTCACTTCACCATGGGCCAAGAACCCTTGTGGAGATTCTTGTTTCAAACACTTATATGGTCCATTAACCCACAAGGAGGGCGTTTGACCTATTATATTATGACTAGATATTCTCTATCAATATATGGCAAAATGATTAAAAAAAAGGGTTATGTAGTTCAATTATATTAAGTTCAATTTGATAATTACAAAATCTATTGAGCTAAACTTCTTAACGTAGAATCCTTAGGTATAAACTATGGATGTAGGCCACAAAGAGAATGAGGGGCCATCAACGAAATTCAACTCAGTTTTATATCAAGAATCTTCCTATTTTACTTGCATGGCTCATTTGAAAGCAACAATCATAGTTTCACTAGATTTGTATATCCTTTGAAATAGCTAGCAGAAACAATGATAAATAAGAAGTTTAAGGCACATTCCGGTTTTAAAATCAAGAATATGATCACGAAAGATCGATGGAAAAGTAACATCGTGTCTATCGCCTTTTTTTTTCCCCCTACTATTCCCAAAATATATAAAATATTATTAATGCATATTGAAATACAAGTACCTTTGATAAATGATGAAATAGACTATTAGAAACGGAAATCGGAAGATTTAATTCAATTACTGACATATTTTCTAAATAAAACTGAATGATATTGATTTAGGAAAAATGTATACCCAATCTGGAACGCAACTCAGATTCCTTGTGAGATAAAATGTCTATTCAGTCGTGTCCCAATGCTCGACCATTTTAGGCAGGTTAACGCAGAAAATTAAACTTTCACCATTAATATCCAGGATGTATTAACGTTGTATGTAACTTCACTACAGGACTCGGGCAGAAAACATCATTATTGTGGGAAGGCCCAAGGTTGCTATCGATCAGTATGGCATTCTCGCGGTTTCAAGCAACATAGCATCTTTAGTTAAGATTGAATCTTACGGCCCTCTGGCCCAAAAAACAAAAAGAATCTGAGGGCCCGGAATCGTTCTGTTAGACGACAAATCAACTAATGCCCGGTGGACATGGGTGAATAAACTTTATGGTATAACAAACACTAGCGTACACATCTAGTTGCACCACTAAGAAATCTTTAAAGTGTCACATTAATAATTTTAAATTTTTTTTTGTTTTGAAAAAACCTCACTATTTTATCCCTTAGATTCTTTGCATGAGGTATTTCATATTTTTTTAGATTTTAGGAGTTTTATATACCTTTACATAATACACTTAACAACATAAAAAAATAAAACTATAGAAATTCGTGAAGAATCTTACTTTTTTAGATCTCTAGCAGAGGATCCCAAAATGTTTTAACGATCTTTTCCATCCTGTAGAACCTTAAAAAAATGAAGCCCTTCATATAGGGTTCTATGTCAAGAATCCTAAAATAGGGATGCTATTATGCTATGGACACATACATGGATAATTGGGTTGGATACACCAAGAAAAACAAACCAATTGTTCTTCATAAATTATGTAGGCACCATAAATATCATTTTTCATTTGTTTGTGACATCGTATTTGGAACCTAACTTGATTAGTAATTTCACTACAAATACTCTCTTCCTTCTAAGATGCACCATTTTCTAATGGAAATATTTAGCATGGTTGTCCATTCAATCCAAGTCTTCATCAAATCCATAGGAGAGTGAGCCTTAAATAAGGTTAGATAGCATAGGTCTTAATAATGAAGAAAAGGTGGCGTTGTTGTCAAAATGCTCTAAGATGTTTTTATTTTGAGCACCGATCAAGGGTCATCCCTTTTTCTTCATCTAATCCATGTAGGGATTTCCCCACTTCCTTTTCTTCATTTTCTAAAGCATTTCCAACACTTCCTATCAAGTACATATGGTTTAGCCTCGTTGTGACTTGCCTTCAATTTATAAACTTGAGCTTGTATTTCAACTTGCCCCCAAGCCATAAGACCTCATCATTTTCATCTCTTAGGCTTGTGCTTTTCTTAAATCTCAAAGCCCCTATGTCCTTCATCAAGTGCTTAGGACATCTTCACTAAGCCTTCTTTAATTTGGAGCTTTAGGTCTTGGAGCATAAGACTTCATTATCATATCATCATCTACCAGGTTGTTTTCATCATAACATGGACTTGGACCCTCCACTTTGAGCTGTCAAATCTTCGTGAGTCATCCATGGTAGCCCAATTGGTACAACTCTTTAACATCCACGAGAAAATTGGGCCTTATATTATAACAAAGAGAATTAGGTCTTGTTTGGTTCATTGGTTTCTACTTGTTTTAGTATCATCTCTATCATTTTCGAACAGATTATTTATCAACACATAGATATAGATTAAAAAAAAAACAATTATTTTTACTACTAAATATATCAAATAGGCGAAATACACATCAAATATAGATAGGATACAAATATATATTAGATACAGATGAAAATCAAAAATTCAAATGGACCCCTAATAATGAGAGGTGTTAAGAAATTTTGACAAGAATACCACCTCTCCCCATTATTAAGGCCCATTTGCTCCATTATTATTTATGACTTGCTTTCCCATTGGCATTTTAACTAAAACGTCTCTCTTATCATATGGCTAGTCTTTCTTTTTCCTTTTTTTTAAACTACTAACCCATGTGAGATTCTTCCTTCTTTGAAGACATTTTTCAAATTCTCTCCCTTAAATCCAACTGGCTTAGGCTAGTTGTGACTTATTTTTAATTCACGAGTTCGAACTTATACTTCAAATAGTTTTAGAGGCTATAAGTTCATCATCTTCATTTTCTAAGGCCTATGCTCCCTTGAGTCTTATAGGGGCTTTAGGTCATCATGTGCATAGGACTTAGCTTAATTGTTGCTTAGCCTAATCATTCATCATCATCATTCTTCTTCTTTAAAGACACTTTTTCAACACTCCCCTTCAAATTTTACTAGCTTAACCCAATTGTTGCATATCTCCAATCAACCTTTGACCTTCATCATGTGTCTGGGTCTTTTTCAATAAGCCTTCATGATCAATATCATCATCATGATGTTAGGCTTGGCTTAGTTGTTGCCAGCCCAATCTTTCATTATCATCATTATCATCCACCAAGTACATCATTATGTAGACCTAGATCCTCTATCATTGGTTATGAGGCCATATGACCTTGATAACATTATTAGAAATTTTTAGCATTGGTGCCTCCTGGTCTAAGCCTTCATCAAATGCATGGGAGAGTGAGCCTTAAATAAGGATAGAGAGAGTGAGCCTTAAAAATGGAGAGAAAATGCCTGCTTGTCAAAATGTCATTGACTTAAGCACATCTCTCATTATGTGGCCATCCCTTTTTTCATTTAGCCCATGTGGGTTTTTTCCTACCTCCATTTGTTCTATTTCCCAAAGCATTTCCAACATTTTCTCCAATCCTTTTAGTGAGAATTTTCTAAATCGTCATAAGATATTATCAAACCATCTTATATGATTTTTTTTTTTTTAACATTTCCTTTTTATCTTTATTGTTCATTATAATTTTCTTCTTCGTTTTTTTTTTTTTTTTTTTTTATGTTGGTACTCCTTTTTTTATCCTCATCTCAAATTACCTTCATTGTTTTTTATCTTTGTTATAACCCTTTTAATAACTTAGTGTTCTTTAATATTAACATCAGTCTTTCCTTCCTTCTAATTTTCATCCTTTGTCTTCATTTGTTTCCTTTATGGTCTCTTCATCCTTATGTCCATCTTTTTTTCATATGTTTACATAATTGAGTATGGCTTCCAAGTATGAAGATCTTATAACTATACATCCAAATGATTTTGTAGAAAATCATGCCATACAATCCAAGATAAGAAATCCTTCTTGGCTAGAAAAAGGTAACTAATATATATATTTATATATATTGTGATGGAAGAGTGGACTCATGACTATAAATCGAGGATTTAGGATTTCAAAAATCGACTTTAAATTTAACTTATTCGTATGACATAGATGAGGTTTTCTTTATGCTCGGTTGTCATTGAAGCATTAAAGCCTTTTAAACCAGTAAATGGACTCGAGTTTCTCGAAATTCAAAATTTTGGTTGAATGATGATGGCACTTGATACTGTTTTTAAGATGATGTTGTGATAACTACTCAAGAGAAATGACTAGGGTATCTCTGTTTGGTTTTATCTTCTCTAATCGCTTTAATTCTTGTTAATAACATGTGTTTAACAAAAGATAAGAAATCTTCACAAGTTACTTTGGACAAAAATATTGGTCATGCTTTTACTGTAGAGAAAGCGAATGCCTACACTTTTTAGGTCGTATTCTATAGGGAAAAAAAAAAAAAAAAAAGATTTGTACATGTGTAAGGGAGAGTACTATCGACCAAGCCCTTTCTTTTTAACCTTTTATAGTAAGCAAAATGAAAAAAAAAAAAAAAGATTTCTTTTATTTTGATTCATATTCATATAAAACCTTAACCCATTTGATTGAGATAGGAAAAAAATTATCTTAATTCATTCATTAATCTGCAATAAAAAAATGATTTAAATTCATTTTTTACGAAAATAAAAATTTCATAGGCTCAATGGCTATCGTATTAAAACCTAACTGTTACACTATTAAACTTTTAAATTATAGTTTATTTCTTTATACTGTAAAGATTGTTAATATAATAATTAATATTCACAATCCAAGAAAAAGGAAGTATTTATAGAACAAAGTCAATAATTATATTATTATTAACAAGAAAAGGAGAAAAACTCTCATTTTTTAAGTCTTTTAGCAAGTGCCTACAAACTTGCTAATTAGGATTACAATGATGTAGTTATTTTTATGAAAAATTTAGTGTACTGGTTTTTTTTTTTTTTTTTTCAGATTGTGAACTATTCCACTTTATATTTATTACTTTTTATTGTCTTAGCAAAAGAAAAATTCAAGATGAATATCCTATTAACTAATGCTTTCATTTTTTTTTTTTTTTATTTGGAACAACACATGTTGCCTAAGTGGTAAACCAAATTTTACTTTTCATCTTATATTGCATCACATTATGATAATTATATGCACATATTAGTCCTTTTACATCTTCTCTTTTTTATTACTTTGTTCTTTTTTTTACCATTCCTATTTTATTTATTATATATATATATATATATATATGTTATCATTTTAAAGTAAAATCATAAACTTACCTAATTAAAGTCGAGAACGCGAGACCTCGATAAGTTAATAGGTTGGCATGGGTCGAATGGTTGGTTGGGTTTGGGCTGAAGACGAAGTTAGCGGCCGTCGGAGGATAGTGGTCGGTAATTCCGGCGACAAGCAAGGTAGGCGGTGACAGGGAAGCTCCTTTTTTATTATTATTATTATTATTACTTTATTTTCAAGCTATCAATTGGTAGATTTCTCCGCCAGAATCCTTTGTGTAGTGATAACTTGTTTTGATTTTACTTGTAAAGATATAAATTCAAAGGGGAAATTTAGATTTCAATCTGAAAACCTGACAAGAACACAAGATTAATTAGTATGTCTAAGAGTGATTCTTTTCATTTTTAGGTGGCTAAAAGTGTCGTGCATGCTCTTATTTATCCTAATTCAGCTAGAATCGAGTACGACAAGAGTAGATTGAGAGGATTTTGAAGATTGATTCCTAAGGTTTGAATTTGGAAAAAAAACAATTAAAGATTATTTCATGATTTTGAGTATTCAAATCATATATCTCATACATTATAACATATATTTTACTTTCATATAGCACTTGGAAGTTTGCTTCTAATTATATAGGTCGAAAAAATTCTTTTCTATGCTGGGATTATGATGGACATAGAGCTTGGCACAGGTTGAATCGGACCCATGACCCAATCCAACCTAGCTGTACGGGTTATGACCCGTTTGATGAAATGGTAGGTGGCTAAGTCATTGGCAGTTCAAGACCATTGATCCGCCTACCTAGTAGGTTCGCTGACTTAGAAAAGATAAAAGAATATATATATATATATATATATATATTTGAATAGACAACACATGTGAGAAATTGAGGAAATGGAATGGTCAAATTGGAAAATAATGCAAATTTGGAAATAAGTTCGTCTTCAGCCCAAGTGGTTCGGGTCAATATGAAAAGGTCCGGACGTGTGTTTTTTAACCTTATTTCAAATGCCAACCAATGCAACAGGTGCGGACCATTTGAGAAAGATTCGAACCACTTGAAGCCACATAATTAAAGAAGCTCTAGAGGTCCAAACCTTTTGCATGAAGGTCCGGACCTTCTGAAGATCAGAATGCCAGCCTATTTCAAGGTGTCCAAAAGGTCCAAACCACTTGCAAAAGGTTCGGACATGTTACATCCTTATTAGTAATTGGAGTGCACTTAATGTCAGATTGAGCTTCGGGATTTGGTATCTAATGTCTATAATTTTGTTATTCCATATTTAAGAGCTTTTGGGCAAATCTTAACATGAACTTAAGAGCCTTCATTTGCTATCAAACGTAGAAATCAAGGGTTCCTTCATTTTGTCTCTTTGTAAATCATTGTGATCCCTAATTAGTGTTTGATAAAGTGTAGTGCCTTGGTTAGTCCTTGCAATTGTTGTAAAGAGCACTACACTTGTATTTGCATAGTATAATACTTTGTTGTAGCTCATTTGAGCATTATTTTATGAGTGATTACTATAGTGGGTGTGAAAAACCCATTAGAGGCATCAGGTGACCATAGAGATTAGGAGGTGGACTGAATTCCATGTTAAAATCTGGGCTTGATCTTCTTAATCTTATACTCTTTACTTTCTATAATTTACATTATTGTTATAATCACTTGTCCATTTCACTTTATTAACAAAGTTGCAAATTAGGGTAAAATTGCCTAAATACTCAATTCATCCTTGCAACCCCCCCCACCCCCCCCCCCCCCCCCCCCCCCCCCCCCCCCCCCCCCCCCCCCCCCCCCCCCCGAAGTATTTTACCAAGTGTACTTTGTTATTTTGAGAAAGGGGGGAAAAAAAAGAAGAAGAAGACAAACTTATAGTTCAAAAGATGGCATCGATCGAAACTATTAATCACATAATATGCTACACAAAAGAAAAAAAAAAGCAATTACATCTCACAGATCAGCGGGCCTTAACTCGACCTATGAATCTGCAAGCTATCCTAATTGGCCTAGCTTGTCATACAATCGAGTTGGTTATGAATTAAGGCAGTTCTGACTCATGGTCCAGCGGGTTTAGTTCGAATCAGCCTAGTGCTGAGGTTTAGATGAACCATTTCATCATTAGTTTTAACTGTTTTTAAATATCTTCCATTTTCAGGTGGATTTTACATTGTTGTAGATTAGTTATAGGCTAGATTGGACAAATTATACTCCATTTAGTATTTTCACCACTTGCACTATAAGGAAAGAATGTTGGTGGACTTCCCACTTATTAAGTCCACACATATTCAATGTGACCATTATTCTATCAAATTAGTCAATCTTAATTTATCTTATCCAATATAGGACTTCTCATACAGAATTTTGTATGAAAAGTTTAAGACTAGTAGAATTTTTAAGTGACAAAAGGGGTGCATATGTATGTCCAAGATTTAAAAGAGTGCATAGAACCAATTAAAATCACTTTATCAATAAGTAGCAAGACTTATTGGACCACATAAGACGGTTCAATCGAGCAAATGAGAAGTACTTGTAATAACTATGAATACAAATCTTGTAGTCTCTCGAAAAGATACTCTGTCACCTTGGTAGGCCTGTTCATTATTATAATCCATGATCATTAGACCCCAGTACGTAAAAGTCCGTTAGCATTCCACATGTAAAGTGCAAAAGCTATTAATATTTTTATTTAAAAAACACTTGCCAATGGCTTAAGTGGTACTTAAAATATTAAATACAGAGATCGGAGGTAGTTGTGGATTGCATGTTGGCTGCGTGGAGCAGTCGCTTTCTATGACATTAATATTATAACCTGCAGCTGAAATAGGGCCTTTGCCTATGCTTTTGAGGAAAGCCATTTATGAAACACCAACAACAAAAACAACGTTCACATTTGCAGAACCATCGTGCAAATTCGCAAGTGGTCTGACGATCATGTGTTGCTCTAAAAGAGGAAAAGGAAAAGGTTGAAGTTGATAAATAGAAAAAGAAAATAAGGCCAAATGAACTGAAATCTATGAGTATCTATCTTGATCTATCTTATCTCTCCTTTGTCTCATCATCTTGACAAGAAAATGATAGAACACGTAAAAACCTGCTAGGAATCTTTATATGAATATATCGAAATATACTTGTACTATACCAATATATATTATAAAATCTGCATTTTTCATTATCATACAAAATTAATAGTCGTTGTTGTACGAATTCGAATCGTAGAGCATCGTTATTCGATCTTTTGTCTATGCTCATTATGTACACTATTAAGGCAACAAATGGTTATGGTCCTAGATTCAAGGCATTTTCTATTTACTTTGCTTTTTTTTTTTTTTAATTTCATATCTTTTCTGGAAACTGAAAACATGAGATATTTAGCGAAAATAATATATAGAACAGCCGAAGGATTAATTTAAAATTAGTATTTTATACTATTTAAGTAACTTCTTCATACTATTACAATGCAATTGCAATGACAATTATTTTTAGGATAGATATTATTTTATTTCCTCTGATACATAATAGTTGGCCAAAGAGCACCAAAAAAAAAAAAAAGGAGTAATAGCTTAGCTATATCATTTTAAATTGTATGCTTTAAGATTATACTTCCTACTAAATTGTAATTTGAATCTCACTAATAAAACAGATGGAGAAATTAAACACGTGACCTACCGGTATACATTAATTGTAGGGACATATTTCTGAATGTAATTTTGGAGTGATATACGTTGGAATATTTAACATTATTTAATTTAAGTTATAATCGTATTTTTTAAGCTCAATACGCCATCGCCATGTCGCCTTGCTATTATCTAAGATAGAAATGATTTGAAACAGAACTAATTAACATATCCACGTTTATATGTATTGTATATAATATATATATATATATATTTTACTATGTACTCATGTTTTATTTTAATTCATTTTTACCCGTCTCATCCTCCACTTAAAAGATACTCATTAGATGTTAAAAATAACAAAATAGAATGCATGCCCGGGAAAAAAAAAAAAGTTTGAAAACTTTTTCCTTTATTTCTTTGATTGTGCTTTTGATCTTTTAATTTTCAGTACGCATCCTAAATGCCTAGCTAACCAGAAAAATCAAAACTGTATAATAGACGCTTGTGATTTGCATTTATGCCATTAGAGAGTGGTTCCTCTTCAACCCTTATGTCGCATTTGTTGGGTAGACATCGTTGGAATAGAATGATTAGAATGAAAAAAATGGAATACAATAAAATGAACAATATAATAATAAATTTATTTATATATTTGGATACGCATATATAAAAAAAATAAAATTAAGAAAATAGTTATATGATGGGAAATATTAAAAATACCTTAAAAATAAATAAGATGATAAATTCATGTTCATGTAGGATAAAAAATTAAATAAATAAAATCATAGGTGAAAAAGAATTCCAATTCCACCTTTATCAAGGCCAGTGATTTCCTCCATTAAAACTAAAATTATTGATTCGAAAATTGGTTGGAAGGAATTCCAGTTCCTAGAGCCTACACATCCGATTCCTAATGTCAAACTTTGATATATATTAATATCGAGAAATTTTTACTAGAAGGCGTACTATCTGAGAATAATTAGCTGATTGATTATGAAAAGTTGGTTTTGATAAGGAGAAGTTGTCTTTTTTCTATTCTTATGTCACGTTTGGTATACAAGAATCATTTGGAATGGATTGGAATAAGAGATAAAATGATAAATCTATTACTTTATTTGTATACACTTGAAATAGAATGGAATTGATATATTATTTGTTAAAAATATTTTTAATAATTAATGTAAATAATAAATAAGTAAGATGATAAAAAAAAATTTAATTCAACAGTGGAATTGAATTCCCTCTTAAAGCTGGAATTATTGATTCCCAGAAATTATGATTTTGACTTTTAAAAATGCAATCAAACGTATCAATGAGAATGACACCCTGAATTGTGATTCCATTTCCAATTGATTCGTACATATCAAACATGATATTATAGATTATTAAAAACAAAATGCATGTCATATCATCTAAATAAATCATACAATAGAATTATCATTATTTTAAGCAATAACAGTACGGTATAAAAAAAATTTGTAAGTGATTATGAATTACGAAAGAAGATCAAGCCAAAAAGCCATGGCGAACATTCTTCGTGACCATCCTGAAAATAAAAGAAGACTACGCTAGACACACTTTCCGATATGTTTAAAACGTCTCTTTACACAAAAACACGAGTCTCATGCATTCCTATTTTCCATTTTCCAATTTGCAGTGACACTTTTTTGTAACGACTCTTTACACAGAAACGAGCCTCACGAATTTCCATTTTCCATTTTCCAATTTTCAATGACACTTGTGATCATTTATTCCAATTTCAGCTGAACTTTTTCTAAGGAAACTCATTTATGGGTCTGTTTGTTTGACTTTTTTTATATATATATAAATATTTTTTTTAAATTTTTTTTAATAAATTATTTATCAAGAAATAGATATAAATAAAAAAATTAGCAGTTTTCATCAAAAAAATTAAATATAGATAAAATATACATGCAAATCGGATATATTTACGTATATCATTTAAAAAAAATACAATATAGATGAAAAACAAACTATCCAAACGGACCCTATATCCATCAACACAGGATATGCATGATGGTTCGAGCAATATGCATTAATAAGAATTTAATATTAATAAGTATTTATAACCATCATCACAATTTTCCTAATATCAGAATATTTGTTTTCATCAAGATTATCAGATTTGTAATTTTACCTAAAAATTGATTGCGTGGAATAAATAAAGTGTCTATATAATTTTACATTTATTTTAATAATTAAAAAATACTCATAAAACTATAAAATTATTTAAAATTATACGAATAACAATAATATTGCATCCTTTTATCCAATATGTTTTTTAATCTCACGTCCGTTTGTTTCAAGATAAATATTTAAAAAAAGAACAATTTCCTTTATTTTCTATTGTTTGTTATATAGAAAAAACACTTTAAGTAGAAAACATTTCCCCTTATAAGAGAAAATAATTTTCATTAAAAAGAAAAACTTATTCTTTTTAAGGAAAACGACTTACTCTTTTCGAAACGAAAAGTCATTTTCCGAATCATTCTTTATAAGTATTCTAACTTTAAAAACTTGATATTTATTTGATTTTTGTGGCAATTAACAAATAAATTATATTTTAAACATGAAAAATAATTTAATAGAGAAAAGAAAATTTTAAATACTTATTAAAAAAATTATAAATATCAATTGAAGATTTGTAAATAAAGTTACAAAATAATTTATATTTTATAATTTTAATTTAAATAAAATTATTTGGAATAATGTACTCATATGATATCTTGTTAATAATAAATTATTTATATATAATGATGTGTTACATAATATTAGTATGTCAAACATAAAAAATTTCTTTCTACATGTTTCTAAATACATGACATTTCTTTAAAACAAATGGTCCAAAATAAGTGTTTTATCACTTAAGTTTCAGCATAAAAACTGGCTCCGGAAGCTGCATTTACACTGTTTGTGAACTTTAATGAGAGCAGAACCGGAGAGAATTGAAAATAAAGGAAAAGAAGATAAAGGAAATGGAAAGAAATGATGTGTTTATTTTATTGTGAGATAGAAATGGAAGAAAATAGGAGAAAATTATTGTGTTTGATATTGTTTGATTGAGATAATAAATGATTGAAGAAAAGTTAAATATTTAATAAAATCCTTTTTTATTTTTTTTTACTTACTTTTAACGGTATTTCGATCATTTTAATAACTTTTTCTTAATTTATGCAGATTTCACCGCAAAATTGAAGGGGAAAATTTTTATCTCTGCTTTCTTCTCATTTCCAATGAAACTAAAATAACCAAACACAATAATTGCCTTTCATTTTTCTTAGCTTCCTAACCCAACACAGTGTTACGCTTCCAAAAGACCACGCCACGTGTAGTGCTTTGTCTTACGCGTCCTTGCTGACGTGTTAACGCTCCTCTCATCTTCTTTTTAAAACAAATCTTCTCTGGTCTGGCCCCAAGTCCGAACTTCACTTTTCATTTCCCATCATCGAAACCAAAAGACTCATCTCCACAAATCCACACTCTCTCTGTCTCTCTCTCTCAACACTCTCTCTGCACAGACTATCTCTTGAATTCATCACCATAACCTTTTCTCTCTGTACAGCTATGGCGACACGAAAGCTCATAGTGGAAGTCTGCAACGCCAAAAACCTAATGCCCAAGGATGGCCAAGGCACGGCGAATGCCTATGCTATAGTCGACTTCGACGGCCAGAGACGCCGGACCAAGACCAAGAGCCGCGATCTCAATCCGCAATGGGATGAGAAAATGGAATTTCTCGTGCATGATATTGACTCGATGCCGGGAGAGATACTGGAGATTAATCTTTATAATGATAAGACTTCTGGCAGGAGAAGTACGTTCTTAGGTAAAGTGAAGATCGCCGGAAGCTCGTTTGCCAAGGCCGGATCGGAGACTTTGGTGTATTACCCCTTGGAGAAAAGGAGTGTTTTCTCGCAGATCAAAGGCGAGATCGGACTGAAGGTGTTTTACGTGGACGAGGATCCGCCAGCGCCGGTGGCAGAGACTGCGGAGGAGGGTAAGAAACCGGAGGAAGCTCCGGCAGCGGAAGACAAAAAACTGCCAGAAGAGGAGAAGAAGTCGGAAGAGAACACCGAAGAGAATAAAGCCAGTGAAGCGGAGAAAAAAGAAGAAGAGAAGCCAAAGGAGGAGGAGAAAAAGGAAGAGGAAAAGCCGAAATCAGGGGAAGAGAGTAAGAAACCGGAGGAACCTCCGGCGACAGATGCTACGGCGGCAGCGAAACCGCCAGTGGAGATAGTGAATCCGCCTATTGCGCAGGCTGAGAAACCTAACGAGCAACGCGATGTAAAATGCGCGTTGGAGGAAATCGAGCTCCGGTCAATAAGTGGCGGTGGTGGTGTTGATCGGGGCCTTATTTCGTACGATCTAGTGGACCGGATGCCATTTTTATACGTCCGTGTCGTGAAGTCAAAACGTGGGGAATCCGATTCGAAGTTACCGGCTTTCGCGAAGCTCGTAATAGGCACTCACAGCGTGAAGACTAAATCCCAAAGCGATAACAAAGAATGGGATCAAGTCTTTGCTTTCGACAAAGAAGGCTTGAACTCCACACAATTGGAAGTGTCTGTATGGACAGAGGAAAAGAAGGAAAATGATGAAACGGTGGAGAATTGTTTGGGTACGGTGTCCTTTGATCTGCAAGAAGTGCCTAAAAGAGTGCCTCCGGATAGCTCATTAGCTCCTCAATGGTACACGCTCGAATCAGACAAGTCAACGGCCAATGACGTCATGCTGGCTGTTTGGTTCGGTACTCAGGCCGACGAACATTTCAAGAGGCTTGGCAGTCAGATTCTGGCGGGTTGGTGCCGGAGACAAGAGCCAAAGTGTACTTGTCACCCAAGCTTTGGTATCTGAGGCTAACGGTTATACAAACCCAGGATTTGCAGCTAGGTTCGGTATCCGAGCCTAAGGTTGGGAAGAGCCCGGAGTTTTATGTTAAAGGTCAACTTGGGCCCCAGGTTTTCAAAACGAGTAGGAGCTCTGTTGGGTGGTTACCGTCCAGCTCAGCAAACCCGAGTTGGAATGAGGATCTTTTGTTTGTTGCTGCCGAGCCGTTTGAGCCGTTTCTGGTTGTAACGGTGGAGGATGTCACCCATGGGAAGACCGTGGGTCAAGCGAAAATACACGTGGCGAGTGTTGAGAGGCGGATCGATGACAGGACCGAACTGAAGTCCAGGTGGTTTAATTTAATTGGAGACGGTGAGAAACAACCGTATGCTGGGAGAATACACGTGAGGGTATGTCTGGAGGGTGGGTATCACGTGCTGGATGAGGCAGCTCACGTGACAAGCGATGTGCGACCTTCAGCAAAACAGTTGGCTAAAGCGCCTGTTGGGTTGCTCGAAGTTGGGATCAGAGGTGCCACCAATTTGCTGCCAGTGAAGACTAAGGATGGCACTAGAGGCACCACTGATGCCTATGTGGTGGCAAAATATGGGCCAAAGTGGGTCCGAACAAGAACCATTCTGGATCGGTTCAATCCGCGGTGGAATGAGCAGTACACTTGGGATGTATACGATCCATGTACTGTCCTAACCATCGGGGTATTCGACAATGGAATGTATAGGCCGGACGGGGCAGGAAAACCCGGAAAAGACGTCCGTATTGGGAAAATTCGGATCAGGCTATCCGCACTTGACACCAATCGCATATATGTGAATTCTTATTCCTTGACAGTTATCCACCCCGGTGGGGCTAAGAGGGTTGGGGACATCGAAATTGCCATCAGATTCTCATGTGCTTCATGGCTAAGTCTAATTCAAGCATATGGAAGCCCAATGTTGCCTAGGCTGCACTATGTTCACCCATTAGGCCCCGCCCAACAGGATATGCTCCGCCACACAGCTATGCGGATCGTTACAGCCCGCCTGGCACGATCCGAGCCGCCACTGGGGCAAGAAGTGGTCCAATACTTGCTAGACTCAGATACGCACGTTTGGAGTATGAGGAGAAGCAAAGCCAACTGGTTCCGAGTAGTGGGTTGCTTATCACGCGTTGCCACTTTGGCGCGTTGGATGGATGGAATCCGCACGTGGGTTCACCCATCTACGACTATTATAGTCCACGCGCTGTTAGTAGCGGTTGTGGTCTGCCCTCACCTAGTCCTCCCTACAGTTTTCATGTACGCATTCTTGATCTTAATATTGAGGTTCCGGTACCGTGCCAGGATACCAAACAACATGGACCCCAGGATTTCTTACGTTGATCTAGTGAGCCCCGACGAGATCGATGAAGAATTTGATGGATTCCCCCACAAGATCTTCGAACACAGTCCGCATCAGATACGATAGGTTGCGGGCACTAGCAGGTAGGGCCCAGACTTTGCTTGGTGACGTGGCAGCTCAGGGGGAGAGATTGGAAGCTCTCTTTAGCTGGCGGGACCCACGCGCCACTGGGATATTTGTGGTGTTTTGCTTATTTGCTTCGTTGTTGTTCTATGTGGTCCCGTTTAAGTTATTCTTGTTGGGGTCCGGGTTTTATTATTTCCGGCATCCGAGGTTCCGCGACGACATGCCGTCTGTCCCGGTGAATTTTTTCCGGCGATTACCGTCACTCTCCGATCAGATTCTGTAGGTTGTCGGTTGTTATGTTTACTTGGACCTTTTTTTTTTTTTTTAATTTAATTGTAAGGGTAATATGGAAAAACCCTGATCTGAGAGAATATCAAATCTGAACGTGGATCTTTTAATTTGATTTTTTTTTTTTTTTCATATCATGTAGTAGTGACCGTTGTGGTCTGTGGTAGTGGGACCTGATGTTTTTGCAGAGTGAATTGTAATGGTAGATGCCCCATTCAATTTTATTGATTGAAAGTCGTGCGAGGTGACCGTTGCAGCTCCAATATAGCCCTAAAATCACTTTTGATTCTTCTTTCTTATTTTCAATTTATCTCTCTCTTTTTTTTTTAATTGTTTTCTTCATCCTTTCTGCAATAAAGGGTCTGTTTGGATTGGCTTTTCTTCGGCAGATACAGACACTTTTTTAAACTTTTTGCTAACAAATTATTTATCAAGAAATAGATATAGATAAAAAAAAGTTGACAGTTCTCATTAAAAGATCAAATAAAACAAAAATAGATAAAATTTAGATGCAAATCGGATATATTTACACATATCATTTTAAAAAAGATATAGATACAGATGAAATACAGACAATCCAAACAGATTAAAAGATTACTTGCCTTCAGGTGCAAACGGGGTTGAGAAAGTAGATTGGCTGTCCATCTACTTTTTAACAATATTAAGCACTCAACCAGAGAACCGTTAATTCAAATAAATTTTATTTGTAATATTATCATGGTGATTAATGTTTTAATTAATCTAATTAAATAATTTCGAAAATTATAAGAAACACTCTGCTCATAAAGTCAAAACAGCAATAAATACATAATAATCATCCGATTGAAAAAAGCCGACTAGATACTTGTTGGTGACTGTACAGCACCGACCTCAGCTAGCAGCCATCCGGACGTCATCTCATAACCTGATTTAAGCTTCCATGAAGAAAAAAGATGCTAGACCAGCGACTACCCATTTCTACATTTATCCTCTATTTATTTTTAGCACCTTGCTTCTACTTGGGAATTTGAACCAAACCCCCACATTTTTTTTTTTTTTTTTTTAATTTCCTCAGTAGTTAAAAGATATAATAAACCATAAAGACATACAAGGAGAGGATGACAAGCGCGAGCAAAAAAAAAAAAAAAAAAAAGAAAGAAAAAAGAAAAAACCTAGCAAAGAAACATAAAAGCCAGAAGGCCACCCCAAACGATTGTTATGATTCGGGATAAGTCTCGGATTTAGATGGCCAGGAGGACGCTTGGGGTAGATCACTGACAAAGGCCGATAAAGAAGCTCCTCTTAACATATAAAGCTGTTAAAAAACAAGGAGAAATTTGAACCAGCAAGATATTAAATTCGCTTGGATAACTTTTAATTCTGTTTTTGCTATGGTGTCAACTTGAAGAGTGAGTTCCCGTGGTGCATAAAAAAGCTTTCCACGTGAAGGCATTTGAGTTTATCCTTACAAGAAGCAACCAAGTTAGCAAAAAGAGCAAGGTTTTGCGTTTAATCATTAATAAACTTAGAAGCCATAAGAGAGTCAGTATCGAAGGTGGTGTGGTGTAGACCCTTGTTTACACAGAGAGATAAGGCCTCGAGAATGCTAATTAGTTTGCTTCCAGAGAGGATGACCAGGCTTGTTCTTCTTTCCTTTATTTATTTATTTTATTTTATATTTTTTTTTGCAGTAGCCTGTCATAATTGCGTTGTTCTTGTCAACACAAATGCCTCTAATTGCTCCTTGATGCTTTTTGCTTGAGACAAATACCTATTTTTGTCTCTAGGGTTCGTAAAAGGGATGAGGGATTATGATATGATATGAAAAAGTTGAGTTAAGTCCACTATTTATAAAAAAAGGTAAATTTATCTTCTACACAATCATCCTACACGGCCTGTGTTTGAGGCCATGTACAATGAAAACTAGTGAAAAATCTCGCTAGAGGAAAGAAAGCCATCTTGTACATCGATGGCTTTGAAGTTTACATCGCTGGCCTTGAGTGTTAAGCCACCAGCCTTGCCTAAAAACACCTCTATTCGTTTTTTACCATCTATACGATCATCCTACATGACTTATGTATCTTCTTGTGTATTTTAAAAATGCTCATTGGTTATATTTTTATCTCCAACAGCAGTTTTCTACACAACTTGTGTAGAAAGCCATGTATGTTGCAAATATTTCCTTTCCCAAATTCTTCATTAGAATCTTCATTAACTCATCAAAATACCTTTATTAAGCTAAAAATCTTCCTTTATCCCTGAAGTTAACATGTTAACCACATGAATATCTTTTTTTTAATAATTCAATAAAACATATATAATATACTACCAAAACTGAAAGGACCTAGATTTAAATTCTATTTAAATTCCATGTGTTTATTTATTCTTTTGAGTATTGAATTGAATGCGTATGATGAATATCATGGTTATGTTGCTAGTAGTCTAGAATGCATTTTTTTGCATGTGTAGATTTAAATTAATGTCTTTGTTTTATATATATTAATGTGTGTGTAGTAAAATGATTATTGGTGTCTTTTGTACATTAAGGTGTTAGTTAAGTTAGATTATAAAATCAACTTTAGTTTTACAAGATTAGTGATGGAAATTTTGTTTCTTTAATTAAGTAGCATGTATGCTCAAATATAAGGCCCAAATGAAGCTCAAATTCATGCCAAATGCGTCCTAAATTTATGTATGCATTAAGGGGTAAATTTGGAATGTGTTAAAGTCAAAATTAAGCTAATTTGAATTACTTTTTGGGGCAGCTCATATTTTATCGGAATTTTCCTTTTCTTTCTTTCTTTTCTTTTCTTCTTCCATTTCCATCTCCATTTCCAATTCCAAGCCTAAACTAAGGGCAATAGCAAGCTTTGGAAATCAAGTTGTCTTCAAGGCAAAGTATTTAAATGTGAGTTGCTTTAAGTGTGGTTTATGCTTTGTTTTCTTTTCTTGTTGTAGTTTTTGTAAAGTCTTGGATGAAATGAGTTCAATGCTATCCAAATAGTTTGTTCATGCTTGGGATGAGTTATGAATGTGTTTTATAAGTGTGTGAGGATATGCATGTTATGTAGAAGTGATGGGAAGTATTGGAGGATGTGAAGAGGAATTGTGTAGGAAAATCTAGATTGGATTGATGTGGAGTTAAAGTGTTTTAATTGTGTTGAATTCTTGTTTTGAGTTGCTAGAATTGAGTAGTATAGATTTGAGTGAGTCATATGAAGTTGGAAGTGTAGTGGAGGGAGATTTTGAAGTGTTTTAAGATAGAATTTTACAAAGTTGAAGAACAGGGGATTTGAAATTTTCGTTTAAGCCTGTTTTTAGAACGTACGCCGGCACTTAGGGATTCAACGTTGCCGGCTTAGAGGCAGCGTTGGACTCAGATTTCTTAAGGCTGGCTGAAGGCTGCCGGCTTTCGCTAGGAAAGTCAGCCAGCGTTCTTTCGTTCATGTTGTACGTCGGCCGCTGGGAATCAAGGCCGCCGGCATAAGTGTCAAAGCTGGCCGCTTATCTAGGTAAGCGGACGGCTTAGACCTCTCTGGACTTTTTTGAAAATTTTGGTTTTGGATTCTACGCCGGCCCAAGGCCGCCGGCGTAGGATGCAAAGGCTGACGGCGTACCATTGTACACTGCCAGCACTGGTAGTGTTCATTTTCAGAGAATTGAGCACCGGCTCAAAGCCGCCGGCTTTGGCTGCCGGCCTATCCCCTGTGCTTTTGAAATTTAAAAAATTTTTCTAAAATTTTCCAAAGTTTGTTATTTGAGCAATTGAGTATTTATTAAGCAATTTGTGATATAATAGGACCTTTAAATGCTGATTTATGACCTTGTGTTCAATTATTTGAATTTCTTTGATTAATTACAATATATGGATATAATATGTGTATAATTGTGATAATGAAATCTATACTTGTTGATCTATTGATTATTGTGGTATTTCTATTACAGTTAAGGATTCTTCGGTTAGTTCATCATCGAGAGATCCTAGTTCTATACTAACGGGTTCAGGTACGCAATAACTTGTTTGATGATTGCTAGGAATACGCATTCCTAATTGGACTTAAATTGATTTGACTTAATATTTGATTGAATTGGATGTCTATTACACTGTTTAATCTGGTCCGAGGAGCAGCAAACCTGTCATGATGCAATGACATGTTAGTTAGGCGCTTAACCAAGTCATGATGCAATGACTTTACCATGATGCAATGATACGCTATGATACAATAGCGATTCTTTTTGGTTAAGTGGGTAGCCGATAGGGGGGAATAGTATCTGAGTAACGTTTGCTTAAACTTAGGGGAAAATACCATGATTTAGTTCAAAGTTTATGGGAACTTGTGAACTAGGCTCATGTTATGGACTGAGTTTAAGTAGAGTCGGGCAACGACTTTTAAACCCTAGATGAAGCTATTACCTTCATGAAATAGATATAGGAGATATAAGTATTCGAACTGCTTATATCAACCCCCTGAGCAGCTGCTGTTACTTAGGATCCCTAGATTCCCGAAGTGTGATCGGGGTTTGAATACCCCCTTGTTGATTTGTGAATCAAAATGTAATAAAGATAACCACTTGTTCTATGGTGCATTAGATCAATTGGATGACTTGTTTTGCATTGGTTATTGTGTACTGGGCCTCTGGCTCACTTTTGCTACTTTGCAGGTATTGGAGACGAGTATTACGATGACTTGGGCTATGGGTCCGATTTCGAAAGATTTCTGGATGAGTAGGATGAATAGGATCCGATTACCCGGGACTTTTAGAAGACTTTTTGCTAAGGATAAGCTATGTATAGAAGGCTTGTTAGTTAAGCTAATTTCTTTTGTAATGACCTTAAGATCCTTTAGAGTTCTCATGTTTTGAGAAAACATTTAATTTTTGTAGTGTCATGTATTGGCACTAAACGATGTTTATTTAATGAAAATGTATGTATAGATTGCTTTTGTTAGCAATCTTATTTTGTTTAAAAATTATTTACAAAGTATAGTGGTTTTGATCAAACAATTTTCATAAACTGTTAGTTTTAGGACAACCTTACATATAATGTGAAAACATTATATGTGGTTGGGGATTCGGTACTCTAAGTCTCGGGATTTAGAGGATCGGGTCTTACAAAAACAATATGAATAATAAGGATCTTTAAACTCTTATCAATACTGCATATTTTGTAAACATGCATTGGATACAAATTTCGATAAGTTCCTTTTTGTCACACATATCTTGGATGTCCAAAGAGAGTTCTTTTAAACGCTTGATGTAATCCATGAGATCTTATTTCAAGCGTTGTCTGATGCGCCCCATATTTGCTAGGGTCACATGTTCTTGAGTTTCAAAGGATTTTTTGAGAAACATCTTGCACATCGTCCCCATGAATAAATAGATCTAAGGGGTAAGTTCACATACCAAGTGTATGCTTTCTCAGTCAAGGATTTGGAGAACTCTTTGAGTTTAAGATGATCATCAAGTCTATAGACTTCAAGCATCTTGATGAACTTGAGGAGGTGTTCCTTGGCACTACCCTATGTCTTATTGAATTTGATAAACTTTGGACTAATGTAGTCCTTAGGATATGGTTTATTTACAATCCTTTGCTTGTATAGAAGTGTCAGGTTAATGAGACCAGTGGCAGATGTAGCTTGCATCTATCTCAGGTACTTTTTGAGATCTTCTTTTGTCACATAGGACACGAAAGCAGATGAATATTAACTCCCACTTTAGGAGTTGGATGCTACAAGGTGCAGCTATGCCAGCCATAATAGGCTGCACATTACATCTAAAGAAAGAAGAGCCCCAACATGTACCCTTGCCTCTTCTCCAACAATAGGAATAGGATCTCTTACGGTTGGAGGTAGCAACGACTGGAATAGCTCCTACTAGTCCTTCATTTTTAGTAGTAGGAAGATTGGTTTGCTCGTGTTGAGCATCATGTAGAGCCTCATGTTAAGTACCCTCTAGGATAGCAACAGTTAGGGCAATGTTATTTACTTGCATTCCCAGTACAAGTAATGTTATCCTTAGAAGCATGCTTCCTAATGCGGTAGCAATTCTAGTCATACTCAATAGAAATTGCATGAAGACTTTCAAGAATTCATTAAGAGCCTAGGTGTTCTCCTGCATAGTGTATAACATGAGCATACTATCAATTGCAAAAGTCTGCATAGCCACAAAAGCGACATTATCTTCAATTGCGTGAGTCAGCTCAACCATATTAAGATGATTCTCCTAATCTTAGGAGTTTGCTTCCTATCTAGTTTTCTTGCGTAGAGGTGCCATTCTTGTAAATAAAAAAAAAAAAAACTCTCCCCAGTGGAGTTGCTAGATAATGTTTGGTGGTGTTGCTACAACTAGTTGATCACTCACGATAAATGTGGCATGGACCTGAGAGAAGTCTTTAAACAATTAACATTTGTATAGATGTCGCAGAGAGAGGTGTTAGAGGACAAATAGGTAAACCTGGTTTCTCAAGTACATGAGTGTGATAGAAGATCAAATCAGATAGATTCGATCGTTCTCGACTTGTTCTTTTTGAAGTAGTTTCTTTGATTCTTTTTGGAGTTATTTCAACAAAGTTTACGCATTGCTCTCGATCTTAGCAATACGCAAAATTATAACCCTAAATGAGAAGAAAAGCATCTTATTTATAGATATTGGAGGGTAGTAATAGCTATTTGATGACTTCTGAATGAATGGTTGAGATGAAGCATTGCTTACAACCATTGGATCTCTTCTATGGATTCAACAGCCAAAATTTATCCTTTCTTTTATATATATGGGCATGGGCTTTAGATATGTGCCTGGAATAGCATGAGGGCTTTTATAATATAAAATGATCCCATTTTTCTTATTTAAATAGTCCATTCATATAAAATAGAAATAGGTTCACTTTATTCTATAGAAGCCCTATTTTAGTCGAAAAAAGCTCAAATTATCTTAGAAAGATAATTTTGGAGTCTATTTTTCATGCACAAGAAAACCGAATTAAATCAAGAGTAGAATGAACTGATCCAATGATCCTTGCTCCAGCCTACCAAGCTAAATCTTCCTACGAGATTCCTTATTGGACTTGGTCTTCTAAGCCATGTCCTTAGCTTAGAAGATCGGCCCATTGCATTAAATTGAGTTTCAAACCTAATTAACGAAATGACCTTTTATAGTTTTCATATTATTAATAAATAGGTTGTGTTAGATGTCACATTTTGAGGATTTTTAAACACAACCCCCTTTGAACATAGATATGATATATGAGGTGATAACACAAATTACCAATGCTAGTAAAAGGGCACTGCTCTTAAATTCATTATTTAACCATAAACTCCATGCAACTCTTTTTATATGTTGTTTCAATAATAAAAGTATGGGGAAATCTTAAGTAGGCATTATGTGTGGGGAAATCTTAAGTAGGCATTATGTGATTACAAAAGGTAGAGGTGGGTTCAACTCTATGTTAAATTTTTAGCTTGATTTTCTAACATTCACTCTTTATTTTCAGCACTTTAGTTATTCTTTATAATACACATTGTTATCAAGCAATCATTGGTTACATTAACTAGGATATAACTAAACTATAATCTACAAAAAAAAAAAAAAAAAAGGAACTCATCACTTTTTTCAGACCCTTTTCTTTTTCAATCTAAAACTAGCTTAACTAGCTTAACTAGCTTTGAATGTGTATTAGGATGAATCCGATCTCAAAGGTCATGTGCGTGCATGTCACACTATACGTGGCCTCAAATGAGTGGCGTAGATGCAAAAGTAAGGGATGACTAAGAATAAGATGGTCATGGGAAGAAGCAGACAATCTTAGGGATCTCGAATACATTAATGATAGATGGATGAGCAATATAGCATCAACCCATTGTTTTGAAGAAGAGGCTATGCGTTCTTCACTCTGAGCTCTATTTAATCTCTTATTATGTTATTCCGACTATATAATGATGTTTCTATCAATTTCTAAATCTGTCAAATGAGAAGGAGCTTTTTGAGAGAGCTTGAGAGTGGATGGGGTGATTTGACCCAACGATCCTACTTTAAGCCTATTATGTCAAATTTCTTTCAATCATCTCAATTTCATGGACTTGACTTTTTTAGCGTCATCACTCAGCCCAAAAAGTCAAACTCAAGTTCTTTATGGGCTTTAAGACCTATAATCCAAATTTATCTCCCTCCAAAATGTAATCATTTCAATGATATATTATATAATCATTGATTTTATATTAATGTAAAGGAATGAGGCAATTTATTTTTATAATAATATGGGAAAAAATATTCAATAAGTATACAAATCATGTCTATGTATATATGGTGGATAACTACCAATTATACTTTTAACACATGGATGATATAGTGGATAGTTTCAAAGTAACTACTAGTCATGCGATAATGTGCTAGAAAATTATTGATAAATACTCATCACGTGTATATTACATGTGGTGTATAATACCCGCAAGCTCTTTCTTAGTGATATAAGAATGTATTTTTTTAATATTGATTTGAAGTATACACTTTGTCTAGTTCTATTTTTATGTCCATAAAATCTATCAAATTATTAACACCTGAAACTGTTATATTTCATGCTCTCTTCTTGTACACATTTCCCAAATGAGTAAAAGATCACCTGGATTTGTCACATCATAAAGTGATTGAGATGTCAATTTTCATTTGAGAATGTAGATAAAGATAAAATATGTGAAAACAAAACCATAAAAATATAAAATAATTGCAACCTTTTAAGCGAATCAAAACTGCATTTGCCGACCAGCGCAGGTTGCACAAAGATGGCATGACATTTCAATGTCTCTAAGATATCATTGCTTTATTTATACGTGTATTTTTCATATATACACAAACCTTTGAAAATGAGTAAATCAAAATACCGTGGATGAGCCTGAATTCGTGACATGCGAGCTAGATAATCTTCACGACATTGTTACTACAATCTAAGGTTGTCATTCCACAATGATAGCACGAAAAATAACTCCAAAGAAATGCAGAAAAGTTATGATATATATGAATTATGTGACTTAAATATTTTTTTTTTTTTTTTAATGCATGTAATTATAAAAAAGAAAAACAAAAATTGCTTTCAAAGGTGACCTTCGCACTAATGCCCCGTGGTTTCATATTCCCATATGAATTTTCCAAATTCTAAATCGCATCAAACATGGATTCATCTTCATCCTATGCTTAGGTAAATACTACAAAACAGCCTGAAAGGGTTCCTACAACATAGAAGTATCAAACATTTAATTTCATAGTCACCGACATGGAAAGGAGAAAAGTAAGATAGAAAACAAAGAAGAAGACATAATCGAGCTCAAGAAGGAAACTCGATAGAAGAAACACATCATAGTGATACAATTTTTCAAGAAAATTGAAGCGTTTGATAAGTTTGAATTATAGATATTATATACTTTCATTGTAAAGATTGTGAGAGTTCTTCATGCATAAATGTGGGCACAATTCCATGTTCGCTTGCTCATTAATGATGAACTGATTAGTTCATCATCAACTCTATTTTACCTTCCATTGATAGCAATATTCTGGAACATGTTAGTTCCAGAATGCTCAATGGTTTGAACTTCAGCTGGTTCGTTGGTCTCTTCAGGAATCGAAACCGGGCGATTATCAGATAAGGAAGCAGTTGGAGCTATGGCTGCTGGGGAGGCAGAAATGGCAGCAGATGATTCATCTTCAGTTTTACCCTGTGTGAAAGCCTCTTGCAGCTGCAAAGCATATTCTAAGTTCCACAAAACATCCCCATACTGGGCCTATCGACACCATGTTCGGCTAAGCATTTTTCTGCAGCCTCAGCAAATTCTTCATTGATTCAGGATTGATGGTGCCGGATAGATGTGGATCAATGATCTTTTCGAGCAAGCCCTTTCGCTTCCATTGCATTGCCCATTCAGCTAAGTTAACTTGTTCCCTAGGAGTTGCGGGTTAAGAGCAGGCCTTGCACACAATGCTTCAAGCAACACAACACCAAATGAGTACACATCTGATTTATCTGTCAATTGTTGTCTCCTGAAGTATTCTGGGTCTAGATATCCGAAACTTCCCTTCACGGCTGTACTAACATGACCCTGTCCAATAGGTGCATCCTTGGAGAGACCGAAATCCGCAACCTTGGCTATGAAATTATCATCTAGCAAGATATTTGTTGTCTTGACATCACGGTGAATGATTCCCTGTGCGGTACCAGTGTGGAGGTAGTGAAGACCCCGGGCAGCCCCAATACAGATCTCTAGTCTCTGTTTCCATGATAAGGGTGTCAAGTTCTTTCCATACAAATGATCCCTTAGAGGACCATTTGACATGTACTCGTACACTAGTATCATTTCTGAGTTTTCATCGCAATATCCAATGAGGGACACCAAGTGCCTGTGCCTAAGCTTAGACAACATTTGTATTTCAGTTTGGAACTCTGTAATGCCTTGCTCAGATTGTGGATTTCCTCTCTTGACAGCAACTTTAGTCCCATCATCAATCTCTCCTAGATACACATTACCAAATCCTCCAACGCCAATAATGGAATTGGCATCAAAGTTTTTGGTTGCTTCCTTAATCTCTGCAAAGGTGAAGAATCGGCCTAGGCCAAATGTAGATGAGTAAAAGGCGCTCTTGTGAGACCCGATCGAGTCTTGCTAGTCATGAAACTTGTATCACCAGCATGGAGAGGAAGTAACCATGACGAAAAACTGTTCCTCTTCTGCCAGTCTTGTGGTCTCTTGTGCCATTTCACAACCATTGCTCCAAGGCCTACAAAAGCTCCAAACATAGCGAATCCAACTACAGCAACCGTGTTACGGTTTGATGAGGAAGCCTTCTGTCCATCAACGCCGAATTCTCCATCCAGACTGTTGACAGAGTTGCTCATTTTCAAAATTTCTAGACCATTTAAGAGGGCATTTGTTGAACCAGTACCCTGGTTCAGTGGACCAATTTGAACTCTAAGTCCCTCAGCCATCAGGTTGATTAACTACAATATCCTTGTAATAGGCGGTCGCTAAACCGCCGGTTAGGCTAGATAAGTCCAACCCGGATATGGCCACGTTCCCATTGATATAGACATTAAAGTAGAGATCATTGGGTTTTACTAATGATATCACAGAAGTGCAACCGAATCATGTAATTGAAGCTCGGGTCAGCTACGAAATTCCAAGTGACATTGAAATTTGGTTGTGATATTTCAGCATTAGCCATCATAATGGCAGATGCATATACAGCCGAAGGAGCAATGAGAGTTGGGTATCCTGAGGATATTTAACGACTTTTGTAGGGACCGAGACATTGGCTGCTAGAGCTTGGTCCTTGAGATACGTTGTATCGACATCCCAAGACCTTCCTAATGTGTCATTCTGTGAAGTGATGAGCGGCCCGCCAACGTTAAGGCGGTACACGTATTGGTAATTGTAGTTAGCCAGGGCATTGAACTCTGCTACGGGGAAAAGGGAGGTGGCGGTGTCAGGAATCAGGCCGTCCGGAGCGGAAACCACCTCAATAGCATTGATGAATGCAAATGAGTCCTTGATAGGACTAAACTTGACACTAAATTGGGGTTCGACGATGTTGATGAGGTACTCCTTAACCATATAATTTGTGCTATTATTCATTGAGAATCTATGTAAAAGCACAACATCACTAGTCGCAACCGAAAACATGGCTTGTTGAAGATCGAATTGTGTGTTATTCATTGGATAAAAATGCAATCTCACCCAATGCCACCCTGCACTTTCCAGGTGGAAAGAGTAGGTTGCCTCCGCAACGAACACCCTTGCGGTAAGATAAATAGGAGAGGGAACATTTGCGGAATGAGTGGAAATTTGGATGTTATCTTTTGCATCCAAGGAGCCTGCAGAATTCCCATCTGTTTTGAAAATCCTGCCATCAGGAAGGGTAGCCAGGGAATTGGCACCACAATCAATCAAGATGTTGTCTTTAGGAGAGAATGGAGGTGTTGCTGAAGATGCAGTCACAAAGAAGATAGAGAAGAGAACCAAAAGGAGCTTGATCATGGCAGGAAAGGAAGAAGATGACAATGGTGATATGAATATGTTGGAACGGAATCTTGATGGTTTTCTTTCTATCTCCATACCTCCTGTGGAAGGAGGATGAAACAAAGTTAGAGGGATCAGGAAAAATTCCTGAAAAAGAGAAAACTAGAAGCTAAGTTGTTTTTCCTATTATGGGGAGGGGGGATTGGTCATTCCTTGAGTTGGTTACATTTTGTTTGGATTATTGACAGAGGATATGAGGCTACAATTCTTGTTTTGAGTCCCAAACTACATGGGAGTGTTTGTGGAGGAATGTGGTTTTTTGTCAAATGCTTTTTATGGTAAATGCCAAGATTATATTGGTTGACATTTCTCTTTTGGCTGTGTTTGTGGTGTTATCACCGCTATTTTCTCAGCCCATTCATGATTTCAATTTTCTAAATGATTTGCTAAAGCTGTTTGTCGTTTTCTATCTTCTTATTAAAAAAAAGAAAAAAACTCCTCAGTGGGCTTCACACATTAATATATGGATTTATTTATATTATTATGCGAAAGAAACTTATCCAATTTCACGCATTTATAATATAGTTTATTATTTTTTTAACCTAAAAGGGCAAAATATAAGTAGTTACACATTTAGTGAGCTACCACATCTTGAAGAATTGAGGATTATTTATTTTCGAGGCACACGTCATAGCCGCTGTCCTAAAGTAATATAAAGTACATTTTATCTGGAAAAATATCTACTAGGCCGGAAATATTATCTCCATCCTATCTCAGTCGATACATACTTAATTAGTCTTACATAAATTGAAAATATAAAAATATTCTTAAAATAAAGTAAATAATTATTATCATTCTTTGTATACGTATCACATTATTATTGGGACGCAATAGCTGGACTCCAAAATTTTTTCCATCTTACTAAACTATAATTAAAACCATTTTTAAGATACTAATGGGGAGGCCCATCGGTTGCTCGAGTAGCAGTTATATTTATTTCGGTAACAATAGCAGATGCTTATCTTCCCTCTTTTGTTATCTCAAGCAATGACTTATTCCAGAAGAACGAAACAATGAAACTCACACTATACCAAAAACAAGCTAAGACAACACTAAAAACAATTGTTGCTTAAGGAACTTTAATACATCAAATTTTCTTAATGTTGCCTCAAAGTTGCTCAAAGGTAATACTTTTAAGCAATGCCATCAAAATGTGTTACTTTAATATCTTTAATGCAATGTTAAGGTAACAAAAAATATGTATAATTCTTTAAATAAATGCAACAAATTGAATAAGTTGTTACATTAGTTGATTGGATTTTAGCAACCATATATAAAGTTGTTGTTTATGATAACATAAAATAGAACTATCATAAGAATCATTATTATCATAACAATATAACCGATAAAAAAGTTGCATATTATCAATTAAATCATTAAATATATAAAAGTACCTTTTAACATTAACTACCAAATAATAGGTATATTATATAATAAAAGGTTCTTAATACAAGAATAAGTAAATCCATGTTATGAAATAAGAAAGTATAATTTCAAATACTCTTTTATTTGATAATTTTTTTAAGGCATTTAATTGTGTAAATTTCATATTATAGAAGATTTTGTAAATAATATTAGTTGACTAAATGATCTAGGGTTGCTAGCAACAGAGGAAGGTGAGGAAGACAAGGATGATATAGAGTTTGTGTTTACCAAAGAAATGGGGGAAGATAAGATTTGTCAAGAAAATGGAGCTCGGATGAAAGTTCAACGGAGTTCAACTGAGAACTAAACCAATGGAAATTACTTTAGAAAGAGAAGGGCTGGGCATCCTGATGAGCATCCAATGGGCTCCCTGTTGTGGGCCAACTTCAATTTCAATTTACCTTAAGCAATGGCTTGCATTGTAAAATAAGCATTGAGCCGGCCAGCAAGTAGTTTATTTTTATTACATTCTATTATTTTGCTTATTAGGGTATGTGAAAGTGTGTACCAACAGCAGAATATTCTTATCTAATTGTGAGCTGGCAAAACAACCTTACATGCCAAAATCATGTATGAGATACTAATATAAGTATCTCAAGAATGTACCAGAAAATATATGAAAAATCAATATAACAGGATTGTTCCTAGCTCGTATTCGAGTTATTGGTTTGCATTCGAGCCACATTTGTGATTTTTTTTTTCTAGTTACATTAATCCTTAAATCCAGTACATTCCACACTAAATAACTTTAAATAAATTAAATAATTCAAAAATCTTAAAATTGGAGGTTATATGCATAATCAATAAATATATGTAAATATAGTCAATTTTTATAGTAATTGATTATTATAATATAAATTCACCATTATCAATACATATTTTATATCACAAATTTTTTAAAAATAATTTTATACTCAAAAGGCATTATGAAGAAAAAATCACATATGAATGGCTGTAATTTTTGCATTACTTAATTACAAATAACATAATACTTAATGAGTAATATTGCATTGTTATAATTTCAAGAGCTGCAATTCCTTATAAGAGACACTTTTTCTATATGTGGCATATGATATTAATATGTATTATATATTTTTATGATTAAATAATAGTCTTCAAGTAGTATTTTATAATATCTATAAGTATTTCTTATAGAAATATTAATTGTGATAGACTTTTAAGTAATTATAATATGTATTTTTTGTATTTCCAAAACATCTTAATAAAATTTGTACAATCAATTTCAAGCGTTAAGTGATTTTGAGTTGCTTTCTATTAAAAAAAGTATATATTATATGGATAAATTTCAAAGAATATATATAGTAAAATATTAGTTTAATTATAATACATTAAGTGGATGATCATTATTTTGTCATTGTGATAAAATAGATTCATCTTATCTTATCCAATATATAATACTATCTAGTTGAAATGGATAAACATTCAAAGATTTAATTAAGATATTGTATTTTTCAAGTCAATCGATTCAAATTTCATAATAATTAACAATATAGAGAGGGAAAAACAAATATTTATGCCATATTCAACAGTAATTATAAAATTAAATTAGAGATCGTAACAAGTATGAATAAGAAGGGGGAAAAACAAACATTTATGTTGTATTCAAAAGTAATTATGAAATTAAATTTTAGAGATAGTAATAAGTATGAACGAATTAATTCACTTTTCTAAATTAACTTAAAAGGTGTCAAATTAAAAATTCATAAAGGCATAAACGCGCTCAAGTTATAAAATTTTAAAATTACATAAATAACTCTATAACAAAGAAAAATAAAAAAAAATGAGTATTCATAATTGGTTGGATGGTTAAAAAATAATAATATGATGATTAAAGCTTTATCAATTAGTTAACGTTTTTTTGTCAATCATTAATAAGTTATTTAAAAGTAAACTATTCTAAAAACCTTAATAATTAGAAAGTTAATAGTTTTCAAGTACAAATTACCTATATATTTACAACTTCTTCATTAATATTCAGCAAGCAATATATATAATTGGTTTTAAATATCTAATTTATTTTATGGATAAGAGCTGGATTTCTGAATCAACGTCAAGTTCAGTAGACATCAAATGAGTTTGAGATTTTCTAGATAATACATTTTCCAATGCAACCATAGGTTATGAAATCTTTATTTAAGGTGTAAGAATAGTAGTTGACTAAATAGAAACAAAATTTTAGAATTATTGATATTGAAATGTTCTGACACAATATACGTTGAATGAAATGAGTAATATTTGCTTTCATATTCTCATGAAACAATTACAAAAAGGCATTCCACAAGATTAGGACATCGTTGGATAGTAGTCTTAATATCCAAATTTATTAGATCATTTATCTTCTCTTTAAGAGAGACTATCCAAGAATAAATATATAAATATATCTTTATTTTACATATAAATGAAATATTGTTAAAAGATTAATGAAATAAAAGCTATATATTTCTACCTTCGTATAGTATTTTCATTTCATAAAAAACTTGCCGATCTAAATAATATGTAACTTATTTAAATTTAAATCTATTTTTTATTGATTAATTGTAACTTTGTCAGCTCTATTAATAACTTTGTTATATTTATGTACTATAATATAATATATAATACATACTACATTACATTCTACTACAAATAATATCATCACATGCAATATATATTTATATTATATAGTTTCTAACATTATAATATTTTATTATATAATATATACATTTATAGTATTTCATATACAATATATTATAAGAAAGAACTACATCACAATCTATTACAAATAATATCATCACATGTTATATATATTTATTTTATATGGTAAGTAAATGTTGTAATTTTTATTATAATTGTCATGCCCCATAGTATACCCTAAACGTAACAATCCGCCACATGCCATATAAGAGCCACGAATTACTACCTTAGTCCTTCGGGAGTCTTGTATAGATGTAAGGTGTCCCTTTTACGATAATAGAATACTTGAACCAATGGAGATAAAGAGTTTAAATCGACATTCAATAGCATTAGAATATAAATCAAAACACATATAAATAGTTACAAAGACTAAGGGGCATTCCCCCGCAAAAGAATATTGTTAAGAGGTCTATTACAGTCATCCAGAGTCTTTTAATTTCCTACCGAAGTCTAAATAAAAATGAATATAACTCCTAAAGGAAACGCCTAGCTCCTGTACCTAAGTCGTAGGGTGCCTCTGTCTAAGCCAGATAAACGAATGCTGCAACAAATAAAAACTGTAGGGTTGTAAGTTACACTAGCTTAGTGAGTGAGAACTTCCAAGATTACATTCATAACACATCATACAAGCAAGTGATTAATCAATCAAGCAAGTAATATGCATCAAACATTTGGTAAGAGTTCATTCTTAGGTTGATTTTTTCAAGAAAATCTATGTTTTCATATAGAAATTTAGGGCTCAACTATTCCTTTACCCTAAAGCTTCATTTATTAAATAAAATTTCTATTTTGAGCTTGGAAAACAAGTGTTTTCATGCCATTACTCCTTAACTACGAATTTCTTAAAATGACAAGCAACTCACAAAATTCCTATTTTATTTCTACTCCTTGTTTTACATATTTTTCTTAGCAAATCCCATCTCAACTTATAAAAATCATCACTTGATGATATCTATTACCTATATTCCTCATTTTTCAGATAAAACACAAGTTTTGGAGTTGTTAAAAGGGCTTTTAAGGCATGGTCTTGAAACCATCCGAATTTACATTTGACCATTTCAAATAAATAATTTTCCTTTTTAAATTTCTTGTCTCATCTACTTAAAGATCTACAACTACAATATTTATATACACAAGACAAAGGTTTTTATGATCATTAATTCACCAAAACACAAAATATCCATAAGATCATGAATGTCAAGTATAATATGAGTATTTAAATGTTAGATTTACCACTTAGGATGCATGAAATGGAGTTTGAAAACATGAAAATAGATTTTTGTGCAAGATCTTTACTTTACTCCACTACTAAATGCATGAACATGAAAATCATCATAAAAACACATTCAAATACAAGATCTACTCTTGTGATAACTTGATATTCATGTAGTAGTATTTTCTTGTCCTTAGCAAGAGCTTATGGGGACTTAAAGATGAAAATACTCATGAATGGTCTTGCCATTATAAGGTTTAGTGGTAGAAAGGGTAAAGATCTATCACCTAAAGCTTGGAACAAGAGGAGTTGAAGAAAGAAAATTGTTGTGTGAGAGTGTGTGTGTGTGTTGGGAGCCTCATGGCGAAGGAGTAAGAGAGGGAGAGGATTTGTGAAATTTTGACAAAGTAAAAATGAGGAAAGAGAGTGAAGCATAAAAAAGTAAATATAGTAGTTTGAATTAGGGTTTATGTTAATTAAAATAAAGAAAGAAAAATAAAACAATTGAGGGAAAAATAAGGAGGCGTGCGCCAGCCATTGGGAGGAAGAGAGGAGAGAAAAATGATTTTGTAAAATTTTCAAATTAAAATGTGTAATAATTAGTCTTAAAATGTAATAATTTCTTAAGAAACAAATTATCTTGGAAAAGAAAACATAATTGAGTGTTTTGTAAGGATGTAAGAGTAGGGTGTGGCTTATGAGTGTAGCAGGTTGTACTTGTGAATAGTAATCAAGACAATTAATTTACCAGTAGTAAAGAAAATACGAGAAAAAGGGCTATACCTGTATTTTTCATAAACCAAAAAATTATCAAATTTATATCTTTGAAATCCTTATTAAATTTTGATTCTAAAGAGTATTTCGAATATTTTTCGAATTTCGAATCCCGAGGCTCGCTTTTTGTAATGGATCTCGGGAAGGCCCGGAATAATTTTTTTTTTTCGAAATCAGATCTTTCTATGGTTTGAAATATACTTTAGAATAATATTTCAGATTAAATTATTTTACAAGAGTTCCTTAGTTTAAAATCGAAGGAAAGCCGGATCCAAGGTTCTTAGGTAGGGGTGCAAACGGGCCGGGCTGAGCCGGGCTTTTGCAAGCTCGGGCTCGGCTCGTTTATTTTTTAATGGGCTCGAGCTGAGCCGAGCTTTTAATGAGCTTGAAATATATAGGCTCGGGCCCGAGCCAGTTAAGATTTTTCAAGCTCGAGCTCGGTTCGTTTAGCTTATATAATTATTTTTAATTATATTTATAATATTAAATTAATATAAATAATTATATATAATATTACATTAATATATATTAATAATATTATATTAGTAATATAATATCAATATTATATATAATATATATATATATTAAATGAGTCCGTTCACAAGCTTGGCTCATGAGCTCTTAACGAGCCTGTTCACGAGCTTTGTTCTCGAGTCGATAACGAATTTGTTCGCGAGCCGACTCGTGAGCTTGAGGACAAGCTCAAGCTCGGTTCATTTAGCTAAACGAGCCTAAGATGGAGCTCGAGCTTGGCTTGTTTGGCTAAATGAACTGAGTCGAGCGGGGCCTGAAACAAGCTGAGCTCGAGTAGCTCGCGAATAGCTCGGCTCGTTTGCAGCCCTATTCTTAGGTTTCTCTCATAAGCTTAAGCTAATCCGGTTTAATATTTTGGCTTCCGGTTTTCAAAGTCTATTTGGTTACTAGGAAGACCAGGGTTTACAATAATATAATACATATATTATTTTACATGCAGTATATTAAAAAATTATTATAGTTACATATGATGTATCAATTGATACATATATATTATATACTTTGATAAATATTATAATTATAAGATTCATCATATTACATAGTATGCAGAATATATATATATATAATACATATATATAAATATATTATATACTTTTTATATGTTATCATTATATATGTATAATATGTAAACATATGTAGATCATAATTTATATAAAATATCATTAACAAGTGTTATAGTTTAATATAACATATTATGTTATATATATAATATTATAAATTCATGTTGCCATAATATATTATCATATCATATAGTATGTGGCATATTACAAGTATATTATATGGTACATATATAATATATTAAATTATAAAAATATGAAATTTGTATTAAAATAATTATCTTATTTAAGCAAGTACTATATATATTATATAATATATCAATATAAAATTTATAGATGCTATAATATGTACTATACTACTATATAATAATATGTTGTATATCATTATAAGTGTTGTAACTAAATATAGTGTATTTTGGAAAATGTGTATATATATATGGGGCATCATATAAATATATTAAAAAATAAACATATTATATATATATATATATATATATATAAGATCATATTATAAGGTATATACTATACCATATACAAAACAAAATATATTTGCACAACGAAAATTTTAGGCTTATAAAAATAATTATAAATTACTAATTATAATTTAATAGTATAGAAACAAAAATAAAAGCACTCCTCAATTTCCCTCCGTTCTTTTTATTTATTTATTTATTTTTCCCTCCAACCTTTCCCTCCTACTTCTTCATTCTATGTTTACCACTCTCAGCATTTCTCTTCTCTTATTTTTCATTTTGTTCTTCAGTTTCTTTACTAAGTCTCTCTCTCTCTCTCTCTCATCATTATCATCATCATATTCACTAAACGATGTTCTCAATTCGACTAACAACTTGGTTTTTTTCTTAGACCCATGGCCAATGACACTCATCAGGTCTCTCTCTCTCTCTCTCTCTAGACACACACACAAACACTAACTTGTGCTTTTCTTTTTCTCCCATATTTGTTCAATCAGAAAAAAAGATTTAGTTAATTGCCACAGTAGACGATGCTTTGTTTAGATCATCGCTACGATTAATGACTTAGCTAATTCCTTTATCGGTATGAAAAAGGAAATTTCTCGATTTTTTTAAATCTTATAAAAATACAATCTTTTTTCTTTCTTTTTTAGTATTTTTTCACTACTTATTCATTTTATTCAATCAAAAACACGATTTAGTTAATTGCAACGTTAAACTATAATTTTTTTTTATCGTTACCACAATTGATGATCTAGCTAATTCATCTGTCGCTATATAAAAGGCAATTTCTCTTATGTTTCAATGTTTTAATCTTATAATAATTCAATCTTTTTTTTCTTTTTTAATATTTTCTTACTAAGAATTTATGGATTTTGTGATTGATTAATTATTTCACATATTAGCTAATGAAATTTGAATTGGCTTTGTGTAATGAGTTTACTTTAGTTGTGCTAATTTGAAATGTCTTTGTGTACTGAGTTTATTGTGCTTTGTGCTTTTTTTTTTTTTTTTTTTCATTTTTTGTTATGAGTTTATTGTGAATTGAAACATAGACATATACAATATAATGGGATATGGACAATTTTTTTTTTCATGATAGTTTTAAAATTGGTTCTTGCTTTATATATATGTGTGTGTGTGTGTGTGTGTGTGTATTGTTGTAGGAGAAACTAATCAAGTTAGAGTTAATATAAATTTTCTTATCTATGTATGATGTCTCTCATAAACAAATATTAAATTGATTATTCATTTTTATTCTTACTACGTGATCAGTTATACTTAAATTTCTTTTGTAACATATATATATATATATATATATATTATTTTGCAAGATAACTCTCAATATGAAGAAATTAATGATAGTGCATAAGGATTTGAAGATGATATACCATTTATCCAATATTTTGTTTAGCTACACATTATCCACAAATTATAGATTTGAAGTTCAATAAATATCTTTATGATCATTTTTATTGTAGAGGAATGTTTTTAAGATGCAATTATTTTTATCTTAGTAACTTTTATTTAATGTAATTATTTTTTAGAGAGATGCATTTTCAAGTGTAATTATTAGTAACGTTCTAATATATAACTAATTATATTATATTAAATGTACTGAGTTAATAATAGCTAAATAAATTCAATGTTGAAAAGAAATGAAAAGATTGCTTCTTTATAAGCAATGTTGAAAATAAATGAAAAAGATTACTTCCTAGATTAAAAATTGCATCAATTCCAATAATATTGATTATAATGTAAATAAAAAACCAATGCTTATGGGTTAAAAAATCAATGCAAAAGAACAAAATATTGCGTTGCATATAGTTGTAATAAGTTGTTGCTAAATTCTGAATAATGTTACTACTACTTAATTAGGATGTTACATTAGTAAGAATTTGTTGCTTTTAAATAGAATTTTATGTTGCATTAACCTATTAATTCAATGTTTCTAATTTAGTTTGGCAATGATTATATTGTGTTGCTTTACTAAAAAATGTGTTGCCTTTTACTTTATGCAATGGGTACTTAGCGCAATGGAAGAAATTTTGTTGCTTAACTATTTAGGCAACAAATTTAAAGGTAAAAGTAATAAATACTGTTGATGCCTTAGCCTATTTTTGGTATAGTGTCATGTGGTAGGACGGGAAAATGAATAGGCTACTTATATCATGACATCTACAACTTGGCAAAGGTGCCAAGGTTGAAGTTTTTATAAATCATCCAAGCCCTCTTCTTTTGTCTCTTTTGCCTAAGGAGCTGAGTCTTTTTGTTTCGAGGCATTCGTCTTATGACTTGTTTTCTTCTTTTTCTTCAGTTTATTTTTGAGACTTTGTTATGTCTACCTTGGCCTTCATGAATTGTACTGATGATGTACATAGCCTTAGACCTATGCAACAAAACATTTAATTTAAAGATAATGACAAAAATTGTACTTGAACTTTAAAAGAAAAAAAAGAATAATTAGTTAGCTAAAGTTTAATTTTGATTAATTTCATACCTGAATAAAGTTATTATTATTTTTTTTTTCATACTCGAAGTTTGATTTTGACAATTTTGGTATTTCAACAAACTTTCATGGATATTTTTAATACCTCATTTCACTTGATTTAGATATGAAAAAAGTCAACGAAAACTTTATTCAAGTATCAAAATTTTTAAAACCAAACTTTAGGTATGAAAAAAATCAATGAATCAAGCACCAATTTGTTCAAAACCAAACTTCAAGTACTTAATTGTTTTTTTTTTAAAGCTCATATACCATTTTCATCATTAACCCTTTAATCTAATATAATCCTCAGTGGTTCATTGAAAAAAAAAATGTTATTTGTTATTAGGATTAGCTTCAATTAAAAATAAAAAAAGATGGTATATTTTACATATTATGTGGAACAATCTCAATAAAATTCCTTGTCAAACTAAACAGGTAAAGGGTTTAAGCATTTTACAGATTTCTACAAAAATATTTTATTTGAGTCTTTGTGACTTTATGCTCTTTTGGTAGATTAAATTGATTAAGCCCTATACGACACTCTCTAATAAGAAATGTACATACATGTATCATTCATTACTATTTATGATGTTATTTTTCTTTAATGGTGGTGTTTTTATACATGTTATATATATATATATATTTAGTAGACTAAGGATATTATATAAAGAAAAGCAAAAGATGCTACCTTGAAGCAGTCACATCACACTAGTAAGAGTAATATCATCAAAACATGATTTCTCCATGGTGATATCTTACTATAAAAAGAGAAGAAAACAAAAGAAGAATGGCAAAACAACACAATTATAGCATTATTGGTTAGGCTTCACCAAAAGGTCAATAAGTTAAGTCGTAGCTTAGACGAAGTCTTGAAAAGAAAGGGCATAGGAGAAGATAGTTATAATCATCAAAAGGAATTAGAAGAAATAATATGAAGGCTAGAAAAGTTACAAGTTGAAAAGAAAGAAGGAAACAAAGCAAATGCTTATTTTATGAAAGGAGAGTGGAAGTCTCTTTCAAAGTAAACATGTTTCAAGAATCACAAGAACCACAGGAAACTAGGGTAGTAGAAGAAGAAAGTGAGGAAAAGAATAACAGGCAAGGCGAAAGGTATAACAGGCAAGACAATGCAATGTTTTTAGATAGACTTAGACAATTCACAGGAGAATCTCATGTTTTACAATCCCCTAGACCTAGTTCTGTAGAAACCACCTCTAGAGTAGGAATTTTAGATAGATTAAACATCGGAAGAAGAAGACAAGGAGATATTGATCATATGATACATTTAGAAGAAGTAGTAGACATAGATAAGGATGTTGAAATCTATTCGAACCATGCCATTACTCTATTAAACCCTAGGAGACTGTACCAAGAAGGAATCTTAAGTTGGAAAATAGGTTGTTCAGGTCAAATAGAGAAGAAAGGATCTCGGTCACAACAAGGCCATTAAACATAAGGTTAGTTACAAAAGAATCTTTAAGGCAACTGAAAAAGTCAGGAAAAACTTTAGTCTATCTTGGGCTAATTGTTATAGGAGTTAAAGGATTAACAAGAGAAAAGGTAGGAGGAAAGGTCTTAGTTATGTTAACGGATAAATCATGGAAAGGCAATATAAGAAAGGTCATATTTGCAACCATAGAGATAGATGTAAACAGTGGAAAGGACTG
Organism: Combretum micranthum; assembly: GCA_024138025.1. Classification (NCBI taxonomy): domain Eukaryota; kingdom Viridiplantae; phylum Streptophyta; class Magnoliopsida; order Myrtales; family Combretaceae; genus Combretum; species Combretum micranthum. The sequence continues at coordinate 120,525 of JAMXBD010002642.1, forward strand.
TTCTACTATGCACCTAATTTCATGGTTTCAATAAACAATCTCAGCAACATTGAGATATGGCTTCAAAGTAAAGGATATGAAGATCATATAGGTGAGAACTTGCTTATAAATAATGGCTTTATTTGTAAAACAACAAATAATAGTGAAATATCTTATAAGCTCGACATAAAAGGAATCATAGATGCTATGGCAACAAAAGAAATAAAGATGATAGAACCTATGGAAATAGATTCTTCTACTTTAGAAGGAGAAGAATGGAATGTAAATAGGAACATGGCAAGTGAGACACAAAGAGTTCCTCTAGGGAGTTTGATGTATCCAAACCCAGATGGCACATACTCATTAAGATTTAGGTCATATGATGATAGACCAAGATCCACAGGAGATGAGGATGATGAGTCAGATAATTTTAATCAAACCTTAGGAGAAAGAGGAACATTAGGAATGATGAATGTGTTAGAACAAATAGACATTTTAAGATGAAGAGGAGATAGGATGTCAACTTCTAGTTGTATTGATGGCACAATTAGGAAGATAAAGGAAATGAAAAGGTATCTTAATGCTAGATACAATTCCCATGCACAGGAAATAAAGGCTAATCAATGGAGCCTTAAAAAGGAAGATAAAGATCCAAATGATGAAGAACCATTGAAGCCAATTCAGTATTGGAAAGATGGTCTTTTAATAAAACATGAAGAAGATCCCATTCCTTATGAAATATGGTTAGATGAAAAAGGAATTTTAGGAGAAATGCAAGAAGTAAGGTTTGAAAGGAAAACAGAACAAGGAGATATTTATTGTTTTGGAAAGAAAAATCAAGAGAGGGAAATCTTGTTAGAACTGGTAGATGAAGTAATGCAAATAGAACAAGATTTTGAGACAGAAATAAGATCACAAAGAGATATTGAGACTTTGACACATGTATATGAAAATACCATGATGGACAACAATGAAGATACAGGGTCAAATACAATTCCTTCTGTAGTAACACATAGAGGTCAAGACATGTGGGAAGGAATCCCAAGTAGAGTACCTTATACTCACTATGTTGAAAGAGAAATAGGAGATAGGATGTATAAAGGAAAAAGAATGCCATTTGAAACATTGGATAAAAGGAATTTGATAGACAATGGAAGAATCCTCAATATAAGTGCACGTGATCCGCAAAGTTGGGGACCATTGGTAGATAGTTGGACACAAATGGTTGTCAGAGCTTAGAGAGATTGTCCTTTAACAGAAGACATAGACCAGATGTACATATACTTAGAGTCTTGTTTAGGAGAAACAGCAAGAGTAATGTGGGAGTCTTATAAGAAAAATTTTCCACAACACGTAGCTACAGATAAGGCTTTAGGGGCAAATCTATATAATTTTTGTAGTAAGATAAGAGTAGTTTTAACTGGGGAAGCACCACAGATTGGTGGATATTACCAACAAAGAGATGCTATAAGGAATTTAGAACAATTGCAAATAAATGATTGGTATTTTGTTAAAAGGTATATATAGGAATTTTTCTATAATTGCGCCATTGTTGGTTGCTATTATGAAAAACTGATAGCAAACAAATTGTTTTTAAAGTTACCAGGACTATTAGGAGCAGAAGTGTACAAAGAATGGAAAGAAAAAGTTGAACCAACTCTTGGAGAAGAGTTAAATAACTTAGGAACTAGGATGAAATTTCTTGTAGATAAGTTAATAGAAAAATGTACAGCTTTGCAAATAAATAAGCAATTGAAAGGAGGAAATTATAATTTCCGTCAAACTATTTATACACCACAGGCATATGGAGCAAAGGAAATAAAGAAAAGGAGGTCAAAACCAAAGTACAGGCCTAAAAAGAAATATTTTACAAAGAAAAGCAGGGCAAAAAACCCATGGTTGAAACATGACAGGCACGTAAGGAAATACAATAAGAACAGGGTTTACAAGAATAAATTAAAGTGATACACTGGTAATGAAGAAGGACACATGGAAAAGGCATGTCCTAAAAGGCATAATAGTAACACTATGGTTAGCATTCTAGTGGAGTGCGTGAATGAAGACATTTTGGCAATAGATGAAGACATGAGTGATACGGAAACAATTTATAGTATAGTTTCAATAATAGATCCAAAGGGAATGATGATGGAGGAATCTGATAGCGAGGATGAAAATGATATTATAGATATGTTCTTAAATCAAAATCATCACAATCGTTACTGTCACGCCCCAAAGTGTGCTCTACACGTGACAATCCGCCACACTCAACATTTAAACTCAAGTGAGACAACCTTAATCTTTCCATGAGTTTGAATGTCGGGTGTAAGGCTCACTCTCAACATTCATAGACCATACATTGCCTCGCAATAGCTTAAGGAGACATAAATAGCAGCAAGAATGTAAATCATGACCGTCTTACAGAGAATTATTCTATTACATGAACTAGGGGGCATACCCCCAATAACAATGCTAAGAATTCTCAAGCTCACAAAGTTCCTTGTATTATCCTTCGGACACTGGTCCCGTGAAACAAGATTAGAAATCCATTTCTATTTTTTTAAGTCTCGGCTTTAACAAAAGCTCCTCAACTTCTAAGAGCTGTACCTGATGTCCCCGGGTCCTCGGAGATAGCCAAAGGTATTCATACTGCAACAGGAAACTATCGGGGTATAAGCTACACTAGCTTAGTGAGTGAAGACTTCCGAATCACAATTAATATAAAACATTCAAGCAAGTAATTAATCAACCAAGTGAAATGCATCAAACGAGTGAGTTCAACAAACATATGACCAACCAGAAATCACATGTGGATGGACTTACGCCCTCCATCCCGAGTTAGCAGATTAACGAATCCTGCGGTACGACGCCGTTTAAGCTCACGGTCAACTGAACAATATTTCGTTTTGTGGATCACGATCAACCAACCTATTCGTTTTATGGATCATGATTAACCAACATATTCGTTTTATGGATCACGAAAAACCAACCAATGCCAATGCTCCATCCCCGTCGTGATATGAATGAGTCCAGTTACAATTGAAGTCAAATATATATTAATCCGATTCTTTTAGATGACCAACAATTATTCGCAGACAATCAATATAAAATGCTAGCTAATCAATCAATAGCTTAACACCTGGTTTCGATAATTATTAAGTTCCATTTCATACATCCACAGCAAACAAATATATAATTCCCATATACCCAATCATACATGTCCATTTTTATCTTTGCCTACACCACTAGTGCCACTAACAGTACAATCACAAACATTAATTGAGAGTGGAAGTAGTACTCACTCGGCCATGGTACGCCGGTCTCTTAATAACGATAGTCAAGTGATAGGGTATCATCGTACTCGGGATCACCTGCCAAATCAAAATAGCCTAATAAGAATCTCATCACTAAACTAATTCAAGCTATGCATCTAAGCTACACAAAATCGGAATTCTCGTTATTTGCGGAAGCTCTGACTTAAACGGCCATAACTTGGTCATTTTAACTCGGAATTTCACAAATTTTATATCGATCTCTATCTACTTCGAAAGATCTATCTATTTTTAGTATTATTTTCAAGTTTTGAAAACATTAAGGTCACGGAACAGTAGGATCAGATCTGTTCCGTGAATCCTCCAATTCCAAAAATTGGTTTTGTTTTTGATAAAAATATTCCTAGTTGATGATTCATGTATAGATGGTATATGAATGAGTTCCTAATATGACTATCATGTAATGAACTCAATATATGCATGGTTTTGATGATCTTTGATGATGAACTCCCATGGACTCCTAATTATTAAGAATTTCATAATGATTACTCATGAAAAGTTAAATTTTACCAACTTTACATTCTCTAGGGTTCCTACGATTTTATTTTTGGAATTTACTCACTATCTATATGAAAATGAGTTCCCAATGTCTATACTAATTATAACCTTCATTTATGCATAGAAATTCACATTTTCCATTTGGCAAATATGTTTTTGAACATGCCTTTCACAAAAATCCGAATTTTGAAAATTTCCTTTTCTTGCATTTTCTTTATGAGAAAACTTGTTTAATGCATCAAAATTGAAGCTTCATTATATTTATTGTCTAAGGACTCCATTTGACTCATAAAACATGCAATTTAAGCTTGAACACTAGGTGTTTATGTAGGCATTACTTCAAAATACGAATTTAACAATTTAATCACTACTTCAAAATTTTCCATTCTAACTCCACTACTTGTTTCACATATTACTCATGCCTAAACTCATTCAAACTTATACAAATCATTTCTTAAGGATACCTATTACCTATATCTCTCATTTTCCATGAAAAATATGAGTTTTAAAGTGGTTTCAAGGGTTTTTAAAATGGGTTTCAAAAATCATCCGAATTTCTCCTTTGAACTTTTCTAACAAAATCTTTTCTTTTCAAGCTCCTTGCCTTAAACTCATGAAGATCTATCAACTAACACATTTATATATACCAAACTAAGCTTTTATGATCCTTAATGCATGAAAGCTCCGAAATAATCATATGAACATAAATGTAGATGAAGGCATGAATGTCTAAACACTAGATCTACCATATGTAGTGTATGAATCATGAGTTTCATGGTATGAACATAACTTTCTATGCTAGATCTCTACTTTACATGCATGAATAAGATGATATTCCAACAAAAACTCTTTTAAACACTAGATCCACTTCTTGTGATGGCTTGAGATTCTTGTATTAGTGTTCTCATGTCCCTAGCATATACTCATTGGGATGAAAGATGGAAAACACTCAAGAATGGTCTTGCCATTATAAGATTTGGAAATAACAAGACTTAAAATCATCACATATATGGAGATGTGGAGTAGAAAGGAAGATGAAATGGAGTTGTGAGTGAGTGTGTGTGCAAGTGTGGTTCACGGCAAAATGAGAGGAGAGAAGAGGGAGTTTAACCTTTGCACAATTTTGAAAGAATAAAAAATGAGGAGAGAGAGAGAACATAAGCTTATATATTAGTTGGATTAGGGTTTTACTTGAATAAAATAAGTAAAATAAAACAAAAATGAGGGGGAAATGGGGGAGAGGGGCGTCGGCCAAGGGGGTAGAAGAGAGAGGGAGGATTTGAAATTTGATAAAAATTGATTTTGTGTAAATAAATGTAATAATTGTATTAATTAATTAGGAAACAAAATTTCTTGGAAAAGAAAATTGTAATTAGTTGTAAGGATGTAAGAATATGGTATGGGTAGTGTGTAGTGTAGGTTGTACTTGTGAATAGTAGACAAGACATCTACTTTACCGGTTGTAACGAAAACATGGGAAAAGGCTATAACTGTAATTTTTATAGCCCGGAAAATTATAAAATTGATATTTTTGGAACCCTTATAAAATTACGGTTCCAATGAATATTCCAAAACATTTTTTCGAGTTCGTGGTCCCGGGGCATGCTTTTCCGTAATTGGGCTCGGGAAGGCCCGGAATTGAAAAATTCCCGAATTTGAAACTTTCAAAGGCCTAAAATATACTTTAGAATGATAATGCATATTCATTTACTTTATAAAACTTCTTTTGTTATGAAAATGAAGGAAAGCCGAATCTAGGGTTTCTAAGCTCCTCTCACTAAGCTTGAACCAGACCGATATAGGGTTTCGTTCTCCGGTTCCCGAACTTTGTCCGATCACTAGGAGAACTAGGGTATACACTATAAGAATAATAATAACAATAATCATAACAATTTAGGTAACTAATAATATTAAATCATACTGGAAGACTCACTAATTACCGGTAGTAACGAAATACAAATAGATTTGTAAAATCAGATAATTCTAGCTATTTGAAAATTTGTAAAACTGATAACTTAGAGATCCTATAGAAATATGAGTCTAATGGCATTAATAACATATTTTTAACATTTCGAATCCCAGGGCGCGCTTTTCGAAACTGGCACCTGGTCAGATTGGAATAGGTCGGAAATTCGTTGATCTCATCTTTCCAAAGTATCCTAGACTCAATACGAACCGATTACACCTTTTCCTCTTATTCCAACTCCTTGGTTTAGGAATATGAGATTGCCGGGTCTAGGTACGGAGTTTCTTGGGAGTTTTGGGGACTCAGGTTCCCCGGTTGACCTTCCGGTTTACCCCATTGCCAAAAAAAAAAAAAAACTGATATTTTATACTTATATGACTTGTTTGGTTGGTAAGACTTAATTTAAGGTCGATTTTCATAAGTATTTAATATCTTACAACATTCTCGGAATTCCTTTGTATTGAGTTGTATTCCCGAAGGTTAATCACTATTCACTTCTTAACAGTTTGTTTTTAGGGCTCTATTATTTTCGAATTTATAAGTTGGAGTTAAATATATAAAATTTGTCGTACGTAGAGGTTTTAGAATGGAAGTATATTGGGTTGCTATTTTATTTCTGAGGTTCCTTATTTTTCTTCACGACTCAGAAATTTCCAGATTCGTTCGGAATTTGGGACTTGTCAAAGTTCGGTTTTAATTTGGAGTGACTTTCAGGGTTTTATTTCCAAGGTTCATCTTTAGAATTATTTACTGAAATTTTCCAGGGCTTACACCTTACAAAGAACAAATAGGGATAAAATATCAAGATGAAAATGTTGAATTGCTAAATAGGATGTTGCAAGACATAGGAAATATAAATGAACACATGAGAAAACATAGAAGGTTGTAGGCATAATTGGACTCAAGGAAGTGGATCAGAAGATCATCCATGCAAATTTTGTTCTGGATATCCGATAACAAAACTCAGATATCAGTGCAAAAGCTGTATGATGGAATCTTGTAAAATATACCTAGAACAAAGAAATGAAAGGTTTCAGTTTAATGAGAGGTTTATAGTCAATAGAAGTTCTCAACAAGATGCAATAGGAGAAAGGATATTGAGGATTGATAATAAGATAGACAGGTTAGAAGAAGAGATACAGGGAACAAAAGAAACGTTAACAATTTTAGAAAAAGGAAAGGCAAAGGACAATATGAATAAAGGGATAATAATAAGAGAAGAAGGAGATGGCCATGAAGATACAATAAGAAGCTACATGGGAGCAGCCAACACGTCTTTAGAAAGGATAAAAAATGAAAGGATTAAGGAAATAAAGATGTCAAGTCCAGAAGAAAGGCATATTACAAAATTTGTAGGTATATATATTAGGACAAGGTTCTTCTTTAAGACACAAGCAATACAACTAGATGCATTAATAGATATAGGTAGTACTGAAAACATGATAGATGAAAGAATAGCACCTGTAGATGAAGTAGAGCAAATGGATATATGTAGAATTAGTTCAGATATTCATGGAAATAAAACAAAGGAATGTAAGTGTATTAAGAAACATAAAGTAAGTTTTGTCACAGGAGAAGAATGGATTGTACCTATGCATAGTGGAATGATACAATTATGGAATTTTGGTAGTTCAAAAATTAGATGTATAATAGGACTAGATTTTCTTTTAAGTAAGCACCATGGCATTTTGATCACTAGATATACTGCAAATATTTTAGGACATCTAGCCATAGTATATCAAAATTATTTAGACAATACAGAACCAGACATTGGACTGTTGGAAAGGCGTAATGAAAAGGATTACGAATGTCAAAGGTTAGGAGAATGTCAAGGAAAGGAAAATGGTAAACAAGGGATAGAAGAAAATTCAAAGGAATCTGAAGAATTAAAAGAATTCTTAGAAGAGGAAATTGAATGGAAGGAAATAGAAATAAATAAATGAACAATGGGAAAATGGGAAAAGGTATACAGGATTTTGGAAAATTCATGCTTGGAAACAGGTTACCCAAATCTTGATCAAATCATTAGTAGCCTGGAGAAGAAAGAAATTTTTGGAGAAAACCCAATAAGGTTTTGAGAAAGGAATAAGATAGTATGTAAATCAAATATAATAAATCCTAGCTTAAGGATTTATTCTAGAGCAAAAGAGTGTGATAATTTAGATGTAGAAGATTTTGAAATGCACATAAAGAAATTAATGGAATTAGGAGCCATAGAAAGATCAAATAGTCAACACAAAAGTCCTGCATTCATTGTCAGAAAAAGGAGTGAAATAGCAAGAGGAAAATCAAGGATGGTTATAGATTATAGGAAATTGAATGATAACACAAGAGATGATTCTTACAATCTTCCTAACAAAAATGAATTAGTTAACAAAATACAAAATTGTTACATATTTAGTAAATTTGACTGTAAGTCAGGATTTTGGCAGGTAAAGATGGATGAAGAGTTACAACCATGGACTGCTTTTACCTGTCCACAATGAAATTTTCAATGGAAAGTTATGCCATTTGGATTAAAAAATGCACCTTCAATTTTTCAAAGAAAATGGATATAACTTTTCAAAATCTAAAGGATTTCATTCCAATTTATATGGATGATGTTCTTGTTTTTCCAAAAACGAACATGAACACATAGGGCATTTAAAGATGGTGCTTTTAGAATTTCAAAGACAGGGAATAGTAATAAGCACAAAAAGGTACAGTTTTTGAAAAGGAACATTGAATTTTTAGGAGTAGAAATAGGAGAAGGAAAAATCAAGTTACAAGAACACATAGTAAAAAAGGTGATACAATTTCCTAAACAAATGAACAAAAAGTAATTATAGACATTTTTTGGTTTACTAAATTATGCAAAACCTTTCATAAAGGATTTGAATTCTTTAGTAGAACCCTTTTATAACAAGATTTCAGGTTTTAAAAGTTTGTATCAAGAGGACATAAAACAAATAAAGAAAATAAAGGAACAAGTTAAAAGGTTACCAAGGTTGAGATTACCCCTAGACGCGGACTTCTTAATCATTAAAAGTGATGGATATGATCTAGAGTGGGGAGGAATTTTTTTAAGAAAACCTCATAAATATGCTGAAAGGAAAACTAAAGAAATTTGCAGGTATATAAGTAGAAAATTCAAAGAAAAAAATTTACGAAGTATAGACAGGAAATAATGGCTGTTGTAAATTGCTTAGATAATTTTAGATTATTTGTAATAAATAAAAAAGAGATGTTAGTTAGAACAGACTGTGAAACTATAGTTAAATTCCATAAGAACACAGGGTAATAAAATGAGTAGGAGAAAATGGTTAGAATTTAAAGATGTAATAATAAATAAAGGCTATAAGGTAGAATTTGAACATATTAAGGGAAAACATAATACTGCAATAAATGAGTTATCTCGCTTAGTAATATAAATAATTTTCTTTTTAGGAAAACATGGAATTCTAAAGGAACAAAGGATTTAGGCACAAAAGAGTCAATGTCTTCTCAAGGATCACAAGCAAGCAGTTCTAGTAGAACAAGGTTATCAGAGGTTATGGCAGAACCACAGGTTATGATTGGTGATATAGCTCTACTTATAATACCAACAAGTTCGCCAAGGAAGTTTCAAGTACCATTCCTAAATAATGTTAAAGGAGAGACACATATGGCTCTCATAGACAGTATATGGTCCCTAACTAGCTAAGATAAGTTCAAATATGTAATTTGCTATGCTCTGGCTAGATATTTTAATGAGATAGAAACACAGGGTATCAAAGAACATAAGAAACTGATTACATGAAAAGGCCACAGGATAATGACTCATCACAAAGGATACAAGGGCATAAGGAACAAATTAAAAGAAAATATAAATGTATGGAGTTGTAAGGGACATTTGATAGGAGTTTTTTTTTCTTGCTACTGGCATGACGTTCAAACCCAAATAACAGATTATGCGAATCCTTCAAGGAGAGATTCCATGATCTTGAAACTGCAGCAAATTGGGTCAAGCAAATAACAAGGAAACAAGAAATTTATGTGGATCCCGCTTTTGACAATTTTAGGAATGTTAAAAGTACCATAGGGTATGTCAAAGACACATAAAGGTATATAGATTTCAACTCTTTAGAAGAAGAACAGGAAAAGAAAATATCTTCTCTTAAAATCACAGAAAGCCCAAATAAGAAGAGAAATATTGAAAGCATTAAGGAACATAGTAATGATTATAGGGAAGCGTTCCCATTTCTGAGAAGGAAAATAGGAAAAACATCTTAAGAAAAATATGGAAATGCAACCGCATTCCTTTTCTTGAAAAGAGCTTAATTCATTTCAAAACTTCCATCTCTTCCAAAATCATTGATAAAAGGATATGCGAAGGAAGCATTTTTAAAGCCTTTATTATTACTCCAAACGACAATACAGGAAAAACACATATGTTTTAATGGAGTTGGATTTAGGACTATGGTAAGGGTAAAGACTTTTCCAAACCCTCCATGTTACTCCTGTTTGGGAAAGGATTCACAGGTTGAGATGAATAATCATTATCAAGATAAATATTATTGCCCAACTCATGTGCGTTATAATATACATACAACGGCTATAGATCTTAACTATTTTAAAGGGTTCAGGATTGGACTAGGAATATACATTGGCTACCTTCTTGAGTATGGGCTTGTCACAGAAATTGTGGGCACATTTCCATAATTTATGGGTCAACCCATGAGGAAAATGTTTCATAAAGTCCTGGCAGCCTTAAGAGATATAGAATAGGAACATTATATCCTTGTAAAATATTATTTAAAAATAAAGGCAATAACATCAGAATGGTTAAAATTTGAATCTAGACCAGCACAAACTTGGCTTTGGATTTCCCCAATCAGAAAGAAGGTCTCAATTATCCAAAAAATCCACAGGTTGAAATCCACCAATAGTTTGGAAGAACAGTTGAAACTATATATTGCTGACAAAATGAGCATGTTTAAACCAGAAGATCCAGAATATCATCATACTACAACCACTAAGATGAAATTCATCTTCACAAAGCAAAAAGGTGAAATTTAGTTAAGATATGAGACAAATTTGAAGACACTCAAGGAAAGCTTAAACAAAGAAGATGAACAAGATGAAAAGGATAATCCATATGATCCCAATTATATGGAGGATGAGGAAGAAGAAATGGAAGCATAAGAAGACATAAACAAGTTCTAGGATAAAAAAAAAAAAAGAAGAAGAATGAGGGATCAGAAAAAAAATAATTGAAGGATTAAAACAAAAGAAATAATTGAAGGATCAGAACAAAGGAAATTCATGGGCAAACATGAAAACAAAAAGGAGAAAAACCTAGAAGACAAATGAACAAATGGACAAGGCGGAGGAAAACACGAAAAAGATGGAAGAAAAATCAAGGATCTACTATTCGACATTGTAGCATAGGTACTGTAGCAACTTTTTAGGATACTTTAGCACTTTTTACTGTAGTAGTAGGTTACTATTTTGTTATAGCAGTAGGTTACTGTAGCACTTTTTATTGTTTTAGTTCTAAAAAAATTTTCTATAAAAGGTGAGCAGGATTCAGGTTAAGATACGGGAGAAAAATAGAATAGGGAAAAAATATTGGAGAGTATCTGAGTGTTTTATGAGAAAAATTTCTGAGTGTTTTAGTCCTGTAAGTGTATCATTGTAACATACCTCCACCGTATTCAATAAAACTTTCGTAAGTTTCCTTTAACCATATTCGGCTAATTTTCTTTTTAAGGTATAAAGGTAATCATGCTCTAAAACTTATTAGACCTTTGCACCATGCAATAAGGTTTTATAACATAGATAAACAAATTAAGGCACCATACTTGAGTAGTAAAGCTCTGGTTCCTTTAGAAATTATACCAAAAGGTTCGACCTAAAAAACCCTTTGATAAGACTGTTCGAGGCAGGGTTTGCCATGATTTGGCCTTGTGGGTTATGGTATGGACATGAGGTTTATTTTCTAGAGAAAACATTGCTCCACTAATTAACTATCTTTGCTTTAATTGTTTACTCCTGCCATGAAGTTTTTTCCCTGGCACAAAGATCCTTATTTAAGGCGAGCAGGATTTAGGTTAAGGTACGGGAGAAAAATAGAAGAGGGAAAAAATATTAGAGAATATCTGAGTATTTTATGAGAAAAATTTTCGAGTGTTTTAGTCCTATAAGTGTATCATTGTAACATACCTCCATCGTATTCAATAAAGCTTTCGTAAGTTTCATTTAACCACATCCGGCTAATTTTCTTTTTAATGTATAAAGGTAACCATGCTCCAAAACCTTATTAAACCTTTGCACCATGCGACAAGGTTTTATAGCATGGGTAAACAAATTAAGGCACCGTACTTAAGTAGTAAAGCTCTGGTTCCTTTAGAAATTATACCAAAAGGGTCGGCCTAAAAAACCCTTTGATAAGGCTGTTTGAGGCAGAGTTTGCCGTGATTTGGCCTTATGGGTTATGGCGTGGACATGAGATTTATTTTCTAGAGAAAACATTATTCCACTAATTAACTATCTTTGCTTTAATTGTTTACCCCTGCCACGAAGTTTTTTCCCCAACACAAAGATCCTTATTTTGGCTACTTGGATTATTTATGACCATCTCATCTTGGTGAACACTCTAGATAACTAAAGTGACAACATGCATTACTTAATTCATCTCCCTAGGCTGCCATTGCAGCTGTATTGTTTAGTTCATCTGGAGTAGTTCCTTGCATTTTAAAACAAAAGGAAGATAAATAATCATATAGAACATTAGGAATAATCCACTCAATAACTTCCTTAAAATCATATATGATATATATATATATTTTTTTTGGCTAGTCAAAACATCACATATTGTTCATCATTAGCCATTGTAAAAAAGATTACAAACAATAGCAAGCACATTAGAAACTTTAAAGGCAAGTAACTTCAGGAGAGTGGATGGGATGGAGATCAACCAATCATAAAGACATATCCTCCTGCCATAAAAAGAAGCTACTCTTGCATTTCCGCTAATGAAAACAAAAGACACATTTACATCTCTAAGAGAACTCAAGAAAAGCTAGGCTTCATCAGAAAGAGGCAAAGAAGACCAATGAAGCCCATCTGGATGGCCATTAAAAGCCTGGACCAAATGAAGGCAATCAGATTCCATCCTCAAAGATGACTAAACATGAGTCTTGATCTAACTTAGTCCAACGGTACAAGCTGCAACCTCACAAGCTTCGGCAGAAGGGAAACAAGCAAGAGTCGAAGCCTCAATCAAAACAAGCCCATCTAGAGTTCTAGCCACAACTGCCAAGCCTCCCTTAGTTAGAGGTCTAGTCTAAGAACCATTAGTGTTTATCCTATCCAGATCAATAAAGCCATTCATATCCAACAAGTCTTTCCATCTTAATGAAATTGCACATGGAATACGAACATTGTACGTCTGCATACTTTCAATAGCATCGTACCTCCTCTTACGACCACTAGACTCCCTACTGTCCGCCTTTCCAAGACAAGAAACAGAGCCTTCAACGTCTCCTTCTTGGGGATGTTCATCAAAACAAGCCAAGGCGACCACTTCGGAGGGAGATAATTTATCAAGATTTCCTTTTTCATTAAGCTAAGCTTTCACTTTGACCACAGTAGTAACAGGATTAGGTTTTCTATAGCTATAAAGTGCTTCATCATGCTATTTCTAAATTGACCATGCAACCTCCAGCAAAAGTGATTCCATTTGACGATGTTCAGATTTAGAGGTACTTGCTTCCAGACAAATTCATCCACCAGTTGAAAAAAGAAGTCACCTTTTGTCTATCAATCCTCAATCTTAAAACCCCAAACTACACGCAGGTCACCTAGTCACAGCATAAAATAGCATGCTCAGGTGTATCAATTTCATTACAAAAAGGACAGCAAGGTGACACGACAGCTCTACGATATGGAGATCGGTAGATCTAATAGTTCAATTGGGTAGTCTATTATCTAAAGCAAAGGTGATACAGATCCAAACTATGCTCCATATCTTAGCCTCATTAAGAGATTAATCATGTACTTTCTAAAAAGATCCACCTGTAGTATCCATATGTGTTTATGGCGATTCTCGCTCCTCTCCATAGCTGTAGTTTACCTTAAAGGCCCCATCACAACAGATATGAGATCCTTTATCAAATATTCAGACCAATATGTATAAGCTATTCAATGAGGTAGAAGTGGTGATATCTATGATGGGCCTAAAACTTTGATGTTGGTGCTTTTATAATAGAAGTCTAGTACAACACAAGCACCGAATTATCAAAGATATACTATTGCCTTCTTGCCATATACCCTAGAGATTGAACATAAATCAACATGCCCAAAGGTAAGCGACTCCTCACTACCAATTTTGACGATTTCATACTCTTTCTTTTCATCGGTTACACTTTTTAGTTATGTCATTTTTAGATTTTCTTATATCATCCATTGTTCCTTTCTTTTAGTTTTTTTTTTTAAAATTGTTTTTGTAATATAAAAATAAATGTTTTCTAATGAAGGGAAAAAGTGTTATTTGATTAAAAATAAGAAGGTTTTATGGTCCATCCTAATATATAATTAAATGATTTGTCAAATGGCAGACGTATGATTGAAGATGAAGAGATAGAGCTTCTACGTCGTCTGAAGGTTGCCAGCCTTGAACACCTATTCCACTGGCCTTGGTTTGTACACCGCTAGCGTTGGGCCAACTTACACCATCACAGAAACATCTCCAAGAGTTTTAGGCCGCCAGCCTTCTCCCTAAGCTGCTAGCCTTTATGCTAGCGTATTGTCACTGCATTTTAGGAGTTTTATAAGTTTTCTTTATAACCTATCCTATGCTCCTTGTCCAAATTCATCCCTCAACATAGAAGTCTCTCAATAATCTCTTTGACCATGATCCTTACATCAAAGGAGATCAAGAATCAAGATCAAGGTGAGTGGATCCTCTCTAATTCTTTAGAGATTTAAAAGAAATAATCTTTCCCTAAAAGTTTTCTTTTAGTTTAGATGAGAGAATTGGAGGAAAGCCCTAAGTGTTATGGATGAGTTGTGTTTTGGAATCAAGGAGGATCAAGATTAAAAGTTCTAGGTAAGTATGAATCTTTTCTATCTACGTGGTAATATAAAATGATCTTTTCTAAATTTGATTGAATTATATTGAAGGGAGTCATAGTGTGGAGGAATTTTTGAAGAAAACCCTATATCAGTAATTGGACAAAAATTGTGGTTTACAATCAAAGAAGGAAGGTGTGTACAAACCTAGATTAGTTATTTTCAAATTAGCGTTTAAATGATAATAATAATATCATTGCTTTATGGAAACAAGTTTTGATAGAGTTTTTGGTCATGATCAAGTGTTTTTGGTGATATTAGGATTTTTGTTCCAAAAGTGATTTTAGTATGGCCTTACCTTACTTGTTGTTTGTGAGTATAGGTTTAGAATCTACAAATTGATATAATGCTATCTGGTTTTTAAAATTTGTTTGTGCTTGTCTATGGTTAGGTCTAGTAGATTGGGAGAACAATTGCTACAAGCAACGCCCTAATGATCTATGTGTGAGGTTATTCCGAGTGGACTTATGCATAGAGATGATTCTAGTAGTTAGGAGTGATACAAAAAACGTACCTAGGACGTATAGGAGTTCCCAACACCAATATATATATATATATATTATTTTCTATACCTATTGTTTGACAGAGTCATGAGTTGCTTCGGGTTTAGTTAAACGTGAATGACCCTAGGTTGTGTTGTTTGCTGGCTAATCAAAGATAATAAACTATGGTCTCTACATTAGTTATTAGGTTGTATATGAAATTGTTTACCTGTTCATGTGTATGTGTATGTATTTGTGGTGTAGCGTACTGGGCATTTGTGCTCATTCATTTCTATTTTTTTCAAGAAAAGGTAATGATCTAGTAATATTTAATCTTTCTAGATATGATGTTTATAGACTATAGGGAGGATGATAGTGAACCTGATTACCTTACTGACTTTTAGATTTGCTTTAGATTAAAGATAGTCATTTAAAGAATATGTGAAGTTTTACATTTCCTTTATTAGTTTTAAATTGTTATGAGACTTTCCTTTTAATGTTTTAAGTTTAAATTGAGTTGGCTTTAGTTTATGCCAACTAAGTTATCTATAAGTTTTATTATATGAAATATTGTAAACAAGTATCCATTATGAGAATAATTGATGATTACATATCCAATTGTGGATTTATGGAATAATAGTCTTAGCATGTTCTTATCTAGTAAGAATACATGGTAGGTTGTAATACCTTCAAATTAAGGTGTTATAGCATAAGTAGTATCAGAGCTTAGGTTGTAATCTTATTAGATCTAAATTATGAACTTCTTAGGATGGTGAGCAATGATGACATGGATAGTAATTGATTAGGGTAACTTATCTAGTTCATATGTTGTTGTCTTGTAGTTTCTATAGTGTTTTGATCTTTTAATTTGTTTTGTCTATTTCTCATGTGATATGTGTTTATCCTTTTAGAATGCCACCTGGAAGGAGAGCCCTTAATATTGGTTCCTCAAGAGCTAGTGAGGACAACCACTTGAGAACCAGCCACCTTTGAATCAGCCACCTCTGAATGAGTTACCTCAAGATATACAACCACCACTACCCCCACCTGCAGGACAATGGGTACCGACTGATGTTGCTCAATTGATACAAGCAGTGAATACTTTGTTAAGATGTACAGATGATACAAGCAAATGCGAAGGCCTAGACGTAGGAGACACAGAGACAAAATGGCAATGGAGGTAATGGTGCTAGACAGATAGATGTGCTGAGTGTTAACAAGTTTGTAGACTTGGTATACAAGTTTGGACCAAAGCCAGGAAGGCCATTGGATGCTCAGTTATGGATGGAGGAGGTGGAGAAGACTTTTGTTGCCCTGGACATACTTACGAATAAGAAGGTGGAGTATGAATCATATTTTCTAATTGGAAGAGTAAATAATTGGTGGTTGAGCACCAAGAGATACATGGCTGAGTGGTTAGATAGGATAGATTCCAGTAGGTTTTCTATAGGGAGTTTTTCCTTGAAAGTGTTAAATAACAACTGCTGCAAGAGTACTATATTCTATAGCAGGGTAAGATGACTATTGAAGAGTATGAAGTAGAGCTGAATATGTTGATGAGATTTCTACCAGATCCTTTGAAGGAAAGTGTGGAGGTTAAAGTGAGCAGTTTTATTACAAGGTAGGAGCCTGAAATACAACACCAGGTGAACTTGATGGATTTGACCAACTAATTAGCTGTGGTTAATAAGGCAAAGACTATAGAGCAAGGTTTGAATAAGATGAAAAGTTGTGAGCCATAGAGATGCCATATTTATTTAGGAAAGAGACCATCTCCTAGTGTTCTTATCTAGGATAGGGGAAAGAGGCCTATCACACAGCAGGTCAGGTCAATAATTCAGAATGCTAAAAGAAAGTATATCAGGCTATGGACCTCATGATGTCAGAGATTATAAGTTGCTTGAAAACGCATTTTTCTTATGTGGCAAGATTGGATATAGCCACAAAGTGTGCACAGAGGGAGTATTCCCACAATTTTTCTGTTTCAAGTATAGGCAGAGATGATACAAAGCTATAGACTATAAAGAGCTTGGAAGGTAAATAGTTCCAGGAGTTCAAACAGCTTGAGCTTAAGGTAGTCAAGGACAAAGAGCACCAGCAAAATTTTATGCCTTTCAGCATAGGGATAGCTCTAGCATAAACACTGTTGCATGTACGCTTCTTATACTTCTAAATAGTGGTTATGTTATTTTTTATATTGGTGCAAGTTTTTCATGCACATCTAAGTCTTTTGTATCTGTTCATGGTGTGTGTGTTGAATGCATGTTACATGCTTGTCTGTAAACATACCTTTGGGGAGTGGAGCTATGTTGAATCGGATTTGTAGAGATGTGGTTATAGAGATAGATGGTAGACATCTACCTGTCGATGTAAACCCTAGAAATTTTGATTAATTTTGATTAATTTTAAGCTTAATCTTAGAATTATAAATCAACCAGAAACCCTAACAGTCAACAAAAGACTAGAGCAAACCCTAGAGTTTAGATTCGGCAATTTCGTATTCTGTAGCCCTAAATAACGAAATTGAAATAATTATGGATAATAATTCGTAATAATATAAGAAAGCATAAAAATATCAGAATCGCTAATTTTTAATGTATTTCGGATCCAAACGGGATTAGCTCTCAAAAAGCATGTCCTAGGGCTCAGAATAGTAAAAATATTTCGATAACACCATTAGGTCTGAAATAATACAAGGATTTCAAAAATATCATTTTCGTAATTTTTTGATATATCATATTTATACGCATATTTTCTTTACTACCAGTATATTATTAGTCTTGTTTACTATTCATTATCCTATACTACTATTCATTATCTTATACTACTATTCATTACTATTCATCTATCTCTATTTTACCTTACAACCTATTCTGACTACCTATATACCTATTTTTCTACTTTGTACATTTTCGACATAACTCAACATCAACCATACTTCAAATCTTAATTACATTTTATTACAAAACAACAAAAAATAAATCTCTCTCTCTTCCTCCCTTATATAGCCGGTGCCATCCCTCTTTCTTTATCTCTAGTTTTTTTCTTTTTCAATTTATTTTATTACATCTAATTTCTATCCATCTTTGAATATAAATACCCCCATCCCTTTACTTCTTTCACATCTTCATTTCACATAACAAAACTCTCTTAAATTCACTCTACAAAATTCTTCACTACCAAAAGTCTCTTTCACCAATTCCACATAAAAATTCTTCTCTATACATAAACTATCAACCACATACCAATAACCACATAAACCTACATTCACTATCTTCTTCCTATCACAAACACTTTAGGTAAATTTCTATCACTATTTATTTACTCATGTTATGTGACTTAGCATGACCATGGTGTTTTTTTTTAAACTCAAATGAGTTGTAGAAGTAACAACATGTTCATGTTTTGTTCTTGCATATTCCACGAAATTCCAAAATTATTATTTTGTTATTATGATCATATATGTTGCTTTTAATGTTATTAAAAGTGTTATTATTATACTTCTAATCTAACTCTATATATATTATTAAGTATATGTATATCTATATATTTTTAGAGCCTAATGCTCACTAACATTCTCTAACTTGCTCTTATTATTACTTTTTCTTTTCTTTTGAGACTAGTCTATTCTTAGTCCCGGGTTGCCTTGAGGAAGCTAAGGCTCTCAATACTTGATCGGGTTATCCTGATGAAGCTAAGGTTCCCAATACTTGATATTAATATTATGCTTTTATGGATTCTTATATATATATCTTATCTTATTATGCTATATTGTTTTATTTCTCATGACTACATATTCATGATTCATGCATGAGTAAATTAAAGATATATATGAACCCAATTAAAAGGACATATAAGCTTTATTTCTCTATCCCTATCTCTTTAATTTACGCTTTATATCTATTGTTTATTTATCCGCTGCAAATTAATTTGAATTTTGATCTCTCATATTAAAATTAATTATTTAGGATTTTTAGGCAAATACTTAATTGGGTTTATACATCCATATCTTTTTTTCTCTTCAATTAAGTTTGCAAGGAGAAAATGATGGATGGATGTTTTTTGGGAACTAGATAGGTTTGTGGTTTATCAGACAACTCTCTCTTTGATAGACCTTCATTTTTGCTTGCATGTCTGTGTTCATGATTTGAAGTTTATGTTAGCTTTCTTTAGAAGCATGCAATTTAGTATAGTTAGGCAACAATCAGATAATAGTAGCTACTTGTGTAGCTACTCATTTTATCTTAAAGATTTATCTTAAAGACGTGTCCTTTCAATTGGGTTTAGCAATATGTCCCGATTTCTTACAGATGAGGTAGACAATAGTAGTTTTTTTGGACAACTTTGGACCCTGTGGTTCAAACTTCCGTAGTAATAACACTTGTGCTGTAGCTTGGGACATTGTCTTGGATGATGTCCCCTTTTACATTTCCAACATCGGATATCTGGTGTCTTTTTATCCTTCTTTCTACTAGGATTACTTGAGGGCTTGAACTCTTTAACTTTGAGGCTTAAGCTAGGTCCACTTATGGGTTATTCCTTAAATATTATAACTTTCATTTCTATCATTCTCCTTTTCTTAGCACTTTCCATAATTCGTGCTCTTTCTACTAATTCTTGAAAACCTCTAATGTCAAACTCTTCCAACTTGATACGAAGGTCCTCGTCTAATCCTCCTAAGAATACTTGTCTCTTGAGTTCCTCACTATGCTTAGATGATTCAAGGGCATATTGTAACAGCCTGCTAAACTTTGTTTCATATTGCTCGAGACTACGACCTCCTTGAGAGACATATAAGAAATCCGCACTATATTGGACTCTTAAGCTTCCAGAGAAAAAGTTCTCCAAGAATTCATGCCTAAATATCTCCCATGTGATTGGCGGTAGTAGTTCCCTACTTCTGGATTCCCACAATATCCTTACATTGAATGTCAGCATATAAGTACCAAAAACAAGCTTAAGGTGTTGCGGTACTTCAAAAGCACTAAAAGACCGCTCTATTTATGCTAACTAATCTTCGGCTCCATCCGGTTTTGTTACGCTCCGGAGGGTACCCTAAACATGGCAGTCCGCCGCATATAATATTAAAGCTAATGAATGACAACCTTAGTCATGCAGAAGCTTCGATGTCACATGTAAGGCGTGCTTCCAAGATAGTAGGAGACTCACAGGAGTATTACGTTTAAGTAGATAATAAAAGAAAGTAAGAACTTATATAAGTAAACATTAATTCTTCATTCAAATAATAATTTCTTACATCATCTTAGGGGCATTCCCCCGCCTTAATAGTCTTGTTCAACTTAAACTATTAACAAGGTAATCGTAACTATAACATAAGCCTACTATAGAGATTTTCTTAGAAGTCTATGTTCAAAACTAAAATACATATAATTCTCCCAAAAACTCCTAGTAGCTTAAACTCGTACCTGGCATACGGGGCTCCTTGGGGCCAACCACAGATAATCATACCGTAACAAAAAGCTATAAGGGTATAAGCAAATCTAGCTTAGTGAGATAATTCCTATCTACTGAACATTTCCATATAGCAAGTAAGTGTTTAATCAAGCATATGAGAATGCATCAATCACATGAGCAAACAAGATACACAAGATTAACCGGAAATCAAGTGTAGCATAGATTTTACGCCCTCCATGTCGAGGGTTGGGAGGTTACAGGTCCATATGACCATCAATATTTGCAGATTTATCAGCTCCTGCTCGCCATGTAGACTTCCTGCCTCCTACTAGCCCATGTAGACTTTCCGGCTCCTATTAGCCACCACTACTACTTCCTCATTTCCCACACGAAGAATAGTAGTGAAACAAATATGACTCACAAGTATGATATGCATGAAATGATTTCAATATATATTTAACCAAATAATGTTGAATTCAGGTTAAAGGTGATCAATCATAATTTCATCATATCAATACAAGAATCACAGTTCATTTAATCATATTTTCTTTCGATATTCTCAACTTACATTCAATCATAAATTCAAGTTACATAACAATTGTTCATTTATCTTTTTCCTAATTTCTAGTGCTACTACTTACAAGCACAAATAAGGAAATGTAACTTAGTAAAGGATTAACTCACTCCATGTCGGTAGATCCTAATCGAAGTAATCCTTCGGGAATGTAATCTCGGGTCCTTCTTCACCTAAACAAGATGAAATACTCAAAATAAGTCTTTCATGAAATCTCTATTCTTGAAGATTCTAAACTTTTCTCAAAATCGCGTAAAATCGTATAAGAGGAAATTCCAACTTAAAATGGCCATAACTTGCTCATTTTTAACTCGGAATTTCGCATATAATATATCCTTTTCTACCTAATCAAAAAGATCTATCTATTTCTAAACTTATTTTCATCAAACTAAGTCCTTTGGGTTCCGAAAAAGTGGCGACCAGATTCATCACGAATTTACATAAACTTGAATTTCTTCTTTTACTAAAAGCTCACTTGAAGAGATAGATATTCCAAATATTTTATAAACTTTTTGAAAAGTATATACATATATTTATTGAATCATAACAAATGTATGAAGTTAATGAAGTTGTCTCAAATTATGAAAAAGTAAAGTCTTTAAAGATTTTGGAACTTGAGAACTTTTTAAATATTCACTTTGCTTTGAAAATATCTTAAGTTGCTTAAAATGAGTATTTCTCTCTCCTAAATTTAATTTCTTGTAATTGCTTTAAATTCCTAAGGAATGATTTTATTTTCTAAGCTTAGATTCCAACAACTTTTAAAAGTAATAACAATTTCATAAAGAATTTCTTTATTTCTTGAGATTATTCCAAAAAGAATTTCTAGCATTTGATGAAAAGTGAAATTTTGTAAAACCTTTTGTTTATTTAAGAAAAAGTTCTTTCTATGTCATGTAAGCTTATAAAATCTCTTATGAACTCCTCTAAGTTTGTTAATATGACTCCTTAGTCTTTAGAAAAATTAACTTCCTACTTTTATTTCTAAAAAAAAGAATCTTTATTTTAAGAAAACATTTCCTCATTTATTTTGTTGAGACAAAAATCATTATGTTCATGCATGAATATGAATCATAAAGTTATGGAAACATAAAGAAACATAATAGCTTGAAAGAATAAGCTAATAAAGAAATAAATCAAGTATTGGAACCTTAGCTTCATCAAGGTATCCCGGGGCTAAGAAAAGACTAGTCCCAAAAGAAAAAGAAAATGTTTTGACTTGATGAGGACAAGTCTAAGACTAGAAAGACTAGTGTTATAAATAACATGAAAGTAAATAAATTTCAAGGAAGTAAATAAATTGCAAGGAAAGTAAATAAATTGCAAAACAATGAGTTTATATGCTCTAAATAATGTATAAGCTATATAGATATATTATAGTTATAAACATAAAAAACAACATAAGGAAATTAGATTATGAACAAAAACAAAGTATGAACCTATTGTTGCTTTCCTTAACCTTCATGGTTTTGAAAACATACACTAAGCTATACTAAGTAAATGAACATAAAGACTTGAAGAAAAAAATTTACCTAAAAGACTAAGCTTGAGAGAACTTCTTGAGAGGAAATTCTTGGAGAATTTTTGGTATAGTAACTTTAGTAGAAGAGAGGTGTGAAAGAAGTGGAAGTATGATGGGGTATTTATTGGAAAATATGGAAGATAATTTGTGTTAATTAAATAAATTGAAATAAAACAAATTGGAAGAAGAAGGGGGGTGACCGGCGCTACTTTAGGAGGAATGGGAAAGAGAAAATTTATATTTTTGTATTTGTTGTAATGTAAGATATGAGAGATGTGAAGTTGTATTAGAAATGAAAATTGCAAAAAAATAGAGGTATAGGTTGTAAGAGTAGGTTGTAAGAAAAGTAGAGATAGATAAATAGTGTAGAATAGTAGTAAATAGTGTAATGTAAAGTAGACATGACAATTTAAGTACCGGTAGTAAGAAAATACACATATAAATGCGATATATGATATTTTTAGCTACCGAAAAATTATGAAATTGATATTTTTGAAAATCTTATATTTTTACGAGTCTAACAGTATATTCAGAATATTTTTACTATTCCGAGCCTCGGGACACGTTTTTCAAGAACTGTGTCCGATCAGGTTCAAAAGGAGTCGCGGTTTTACTAAACTGATCTTTTTAAGCTACCTTAGATAATTACGAACTATTCTACTCACTAAAATCTTTCTTATTCTCTTAGGGTTTCTTAATCGGGGATATCGGACTTAAGCGGTTACGGTAGACTAGGTTTCGTTGACTTTGGAAATCTGGTTGACTTCTAATTAGGGTTTAAGCTTTAATTGCTCACAAAACTTCGGGGGTTTACAGGTTTTCCAAAAGATCCATCAAAATATCGATTACACTTTATGAAATCAGGCAACATACTTTGATAGGGTCTTGGTAATAGCGGTTCAACTGGTGTTGTTGCAATTGGTGTTGTTGGAACCTCTAGTGCCGCTTCTTGCACATGTGTGGCTGGTACGGGTACTGGTATAGTATGAGCTTGTTGTACGAAATCTCTTATCAGGTTGACAAGTTGTTCAATATTAACGGGTCTTCTCTTGGTTGATTTAGTTGTTGAGATCCTTTTCGGTTCTCAGGTTTTATAGGAGGTATTTATGGTTTGCGTTGTGCACGAGTGTGTCTCTTATTTGCTCTACAGGTTTATTAGGTTTTGTGTGAGATCCTCAAATTTTATTAAGTTTTAGGCGTCCAGAAAAATTTGAAGAAACATGCCAATAGCGATTGAGTATGAAAATATGTAATATATATATATATATATAGAAGAAATATTGAAAAATGACTAAAATCAATGTAATAAAAAGGAAATTCATATCATTAAATAAAAACAGGAGGAAGGCTTAAATCTTCCCTTTACAAAAGTTCAAAGAAAGGATGCAAAACATGATTACAATTTCATCTTATTTTACAAAGCATTACTTAGATAATGTTTACAACATCGCTAATCTCTTAACAAAAGTGTTACTCCTAACAATACTTTAGAGGCTTTACGAAAGATCTAGCTTCCGTCCTTACTTCGGATAGCACTTCACAAGGTAGGAACATCTCCTTGACATGTTGAGCCTATTGATTCCTTGTCTTCTTCGTTTGGAGCTTTTTCCTTTCCTATGTGGTGGGGTACTGTTGTAGGATCTTTAGACCAAGTTCCATATTCTTCCTTGGATGGGTCATCTCCTTTGGGGGATGAGTGGGGTCGACCTATAGACCCTACGACTTTTGGCACTCCACATACATAGCGATTCTACTCTTTGCACATATGGCATATTACTATGGCATTCTGAGGCAATTTCTGGTCTGGTGAAGGGGGTCTACATACATAACATTCCCTCAGTGTCGTTGGGAAATTGTTAGCACCATGTCCTTCCTTAGCGTAACCAAAGCAGGTAGTACCAATCTTTTTAGGACAATCACGAATTTTGTCATTAGGTTTTCCACAAAAGTTACACTTGTTCTACAGTCGTGGGCAACTTTTGAGGAAACCTCCTCCTTTACACTTCTAACATTTGACTTTATGAGTTATAGGATCTTTCTTCTGAAGAGGTTTGATTCATTTACGCCTCTTAGCTTCAGGTTCTAAGCTAGCCATGAAGGAAGGCGCTCACGATATTGGTGTTGTTCCGAGTTGGGATCTCATAACTAAAGCGGGCGCAAAAGTCGTGGGTACTTGTTGTAAGAATTCTTGCAGTATATCTTGTAGATGCCTTAGGAAGGTTAGAATTTCTTGAGTTTGATCTTGTGTGGTGAGAATGCTTCTTGTTCATGCGATTCCTGGAAGGGATGTCTATTCGTGGGCATAGTCTCTCGGGTAGCTTTTTTAGAATCAAACGAAACGGTCGTATAGATGTCCTTTTTAATTCAAGTTTTTACGCACATGTTATATGCTTTTAAAAGAAAAGAGAAGCATCACAGGCTTTTATTCATTCGATTAGAGGGTTGGCGTAGGCACATAATATTATCACCTAGGGTTTAATTGTTTGAAAGGGGGTAATCATACTATCTTGATTTCTAATTGATCTCAGCTAGGAGTCGAGTTAAGGTTAACTATGCATCGAGTCTTTTTTAAATCACTAAGATAGACTTACTCTATTCTCCTATATCTCAATTCTTATCTCCTTCATGTTTTTCCCACATCATCTTATGATCCTATTGATTCTCATAAGTAAAGTTTTGATGATAACAAAATAGTCAAAGAAATCTAATTATTTTGTTAAGTGCGCAGGATCTTTAAGCTAAGTTCATAAAACTAAGAATAATAACAGTTTTGATCAAAGATATAGAAATCCAGGATCATACAAAACATAAATGAACTTTGATAAACACTAGTGATTCATTCATAAGATACTTCAGAGGGTCATATAGAAGGTTGTTGAGTTATTCAGAACAAACACAGAAGGTCATTTTAAAGAAACACAAAACAAGAGATTATATTGTATATTGAAGATAATATAGAAGATATTATAGAAGGTATAGAATAGTTTTAGCATATATCCAGAAGCTCATCTAGAAGTGATACATAGCTTATAAATTAGAAAAGATAATGTAATGAAGCTTTAAACGTTATCTAGAAGATACCATAAGGTCATCCAGAAGGTAAAAGTTATTTAGAAAGTATTCAGAACGTGTTCCAAAAGATCTATATGTGGGAGTTATAAAAGAGAACAATTTTAGAAGATAGTCTAGAGGATAGTCTAGAAGGTCGAATATATTTTTTTTAACACCAAGAGGATCCATGAAATTTTAACTGTTCATCTTCTCAAATGCAACCAAATTATTTCAAATCAAGACAAACAAGTATATGAAGGCATAGCTCTGAGATAATAAGTATATTTGGGTAGTATACTTATTTGTCCACCTTAAGTCGTTCTTATACATGGGGATTCGAATTTATCCAAGAAATCGAAATTAAAAAGGAATGTTTAGCTAATATTTTTTAAGAATTGTTTTCAGATGAAGTTTAAACTAGATTAGAACTTGAGCAAAGGAGATTGACATCAAAAGATAGAAGGCTACCTAAAGAAGATATAGAATAGAACGGATTTTATGGAAGAAGAAGATATGTGTTATCTAATGTTGTTGGACTGAATAAAGAAGAAGATCACGATCAATAGAACATATCAGCAACAAAAGTTTTTCAGTTTTATCTCCATTAAATAAACGATTGAAGAATTCAAATTAAAGTCAATCAGCCATATATTTTTTACGAAAGATCCAGAAAGAGTTATCTTCTTTCTATTATAGAAATTTCGAATTGGGCAAGAGAATTCAAAAACAAACAAGAAGAGGAAATATAAAATTATACCCATTTTGAATATCGGCAAGTTTTTTGAAATTTGAAAAAGAAGAAAAGGATCATCAGATATCATCCGAGATACATGCAAGAGAGTTTATCCACTTTGAATTCTTGAACGTTGAAGACAAGGAGTATATCTTGTGAGACAGAAAAGAAGAAGAATATATACAGTACTCTAAGAAAAAGAAAAACAACGCTCTTCGTCTTGCTCTATTTTTTTTTACAAAAGCTTTACAAGATCTGAATTATGCTTTTTACACTTATTGCTTTTTGCTTCCGTGTTTCCCGTTGATCTGTGTAAAAGAAGGAACGTGTTACTGCATTCTTAGTTAATAGTTCAATTATAGGATTAGACTCTATAGATCGATTGTAGCTTAATGATAGGTGTGAGAATCGAGCAGAGAGGATTGTACTGTCTTGTAATTTGAAATTATTGGATATAGTGAAACAAACCCATAGGATAATGGAGTCCCTCACTCGGAGCTGGAAGAGTGGACTGACGCATAAAGGGGAACCACTATAAATTGCTGTATGATTCTGTTTTCCTTACTCTTTTAATTTCAATAATTTCTTTTCATAATTGTTTAATTGTTCATATTGTTTTGACAATTTAAAAGCGAAGGGGAAAACTTTTAAAGGAAAAAGATCTCGATTTTTATTAATAATCAATTCAACTCCCTACTTGATTATTAAGTGGGGCCAACAGATCCTTCTCTAAATCACTATTATTTACCCAAGTTCAGGATCAGCATTCCAAGGTAAATCTTTTTATGTGACATTTCCGTTCATTGTTCGTATCTTCCTAAATATCCTCCAATTCTTGAATAAGTATTTCCTACCTTTTTCTAATATTCTCCAAGGTAAAATTCTATTCTTCAGACATTAGAAATCAAATCTTATGGGTCGTAGAAGTTAAGGCTAGCACTTTAGCTAACTTAAGGGTCATCTAATGTTTCTCTCTTTATTTTTAAGGTCAAGTTTAATCTCCTAGTATCATTTCTCAAAATTCCCAAAACCTTGTTGCTCTGATACCAACTTAAACTGTTACGCCCTAAGGGATACCTTGAACATAGTAATCTGCTGTACATAATACTAAAGCCTAGGAATGATTACCTTAGTCATGTAAAGGCTTTCATATCATGTACAAGGCGTACATCACAACCAAGGGAACGCATCGGAGTAGCGCAATTTACATTGATAATGGTTAAGTAACAAAGCAAGAAAAATACTTATCATAAAACATAAACACGGTTGATTACAAATCTTGGGGGCATACCCCCCGCTATTATCTTTAAGTCTATATAAATAAATTTCTTAGTAATCATCGAAATACTAACATCGCATACATTACCTATACGGAATTTGCAAAATAACTCTGTTCTATACTCCCATTGCTTCCATAAGAGTTTAAAATCCATTAATGATTTTCTTAATATCATGATCTTCGAATAGAGCCACGGGTATACTTGTTTCAACAAAAATCTATGAGGGTATAAGCTTTTAACTAGCTTAGTAAGATATTCCCTTTCATTCATACCATGATTTCAAGCAAGTTTATTTAATTTTCACGCATGCTATGCATGCTATGCAACAATCACATGATTACACAAATATATATAGTTATCCGGAAACCATATATAGAACGGATTTACCCTTCTGTATCGAAAGTTAGGGAATTGTTGATAAAGCTCCTCTCGACCTTCTACTACCAGTCCCCATGCCTTCGGCCAAAGCGTTCGGTTGGCATGGCTCCGAACCTAGAGTCGCATTCTCCGAGTGACATGGATTCTTTAGGAAGGAGCATAGGCCGTGTCTTAACACGTTGACAACCCATCTAACTCTACCCATAGGAGTAGTGGCCTTCCGAAAGAAATGTGACTCGACGGATGCTATGCATGAGCGCTTTATTTTTCTTAAGCCAAGCCTTGTTAAGGTTTCTTAGGGGCGATCAAATAATTTAGCAAATAATAAGCAATCATACATGTAGGCGGACCAAATACTTAAACAGACAATTCAAAGTTGCAATACTCTTAATTCTCATTTCATCACATAAGCATAGAATCACACATGTATATATATCCTTGAATTCTCCATTCATTTCTATTTTTATCTTTTCTTAATATACTAATGCCACTACTCTACAAGCACATGTAAGGTAACGAAATTAAGAGGAATAATTCACTCGTCCATTTCGCAATCTTCTGAGTCGTAGTAATCCTTAGGAAAGGAAATTACGTATTCCTCAGGAAGGGAAATTACGTATTCCTCAGGGATGGAAAGCACATATTCCTCCTCACCTAAACAAAAGAAATACATGGGATGAGTATTTTGTTGAAGTTCTACTTAAACTTTCTAATTCTATTTCACTATGTTTGTCAAAAATTGCATAGAATGAAATTCCAACTTAAAATGATCATAACTTGCTCATTTAACTCGGAATTTCGCATGTTATATGTCGTTTTATGCCTACTCGAAAAGATCTATCTATTTCTAAGGTTATTTTTATCATAAAAATCAATTTAGGTTTGGAAATGGTAGGGTACAGAATCAATACGAAATTCCAAGTCCTCAAAACACATATTTTCAAACTTTTCTTCATCCAAAAATCCTTAAGCATAAATATAGATATTATACGATTGAAAAATTCTTTGAATATATATATATATAGAGAGAGAGAGAGAGACTCATATTGTATCCAAAATCTTAATGGTTTTGCCTCAATGATTATTTTTCACAAAACAACTTGTCTTATGGTATTGAAAACTTGAATTTTAAGTGTTTTGAAATATCATTATAAATTCTTGGACGAGTATTTTCTTATAAATTTTATTTTCTAATCTCTTTTCTAAGATAAGTTAATTTTTCTTAACTTTGGTCTTTTGGGATATCTATAAATTTTACCTCTAGTGATAAAAAAAAAATAAAGTTCCTAAAACTTTTCCTAAGTGTTTATAGTCTATAATAATTTGAGTTGTATTACATATATTTTTCCTTTTAAAGGGTTTTGATTGAAAATTATAAATAAGTATCTTCTTCTTATATTTTTATTCTTAACTTCTTTAAAGATAAATTTCATTTCCAAAAACTTGGTCCTTTAAGTTTTCTACAAAATTTTTACTTGGAAGAAACAATTTCAACATTTTCTTAAGTTGTTGATAATATCTAGAGCTTATCATGTTTACATTCTTCTATTTCTTTGAAAATGAGTTTATCATTTAGAACATTGGCAAACTTTTATTTCTCTAAGTGGGTTTATAATACTAGTGAGTTAATTTTATCTTAACTTTGAAAACTAGTCTAGTTATTGGTTTTTACTATGGAGTTGGTAAAATCCTAATTTAAGCTTTTGTGAAAAATTTGCATATCCAAGCATTATTAACACTAAACTTTAATAAAATTCATGTTACTTATTATAAAAAGAGAGTGTTTATTTCCCTAATTAATTTCTTTGTTAAAAATCATCTTTATTGTCATTGAAGAAAATTTATGACAGGTTTGTCTAAATTTTTTAAAAGAATTTATAAAAAATACTTTTTCCATGTTTTTTATGAAAAAATCTTTGTTTAGGTTCAAAGATAGATAATAAAAGAGTTTGATTCCATTTTCCTTTATTAAAGAGAATTTCACTTTAAATTTGGTAAGACAATATCATTATAATGATGCATGCATATGATTATGTAGTGTGAAATAGATGAAAATAATACATAGTAATAGAAGAAAGATATAAAAAGCAATAAAAAGCAAAATAATAAGGTCAAGTATTGGCAGCCTTAGCTTCATCAAGACTTTCCGGGACTAAGAAAAGACTAGTCCCAAAAAGAAAAGAAAAAAGAAAGAAAAGAAAAGACAATAATAAGAGCAATAATAATAGTAATAGCATGTTAGTGAAAGTTAGTGGGTATTTAGGCTCTAAGAAATATTTAATTATACATATAGATAATAATATATATGAAGTTAAGTTAGGAGCATAATAACAATAATATCAACATAATAGCATAATATCAACAAAATAACATAATTGGAATTCTTGGCATGTGCAAGAACAAAACATGAACATGTTGTTGCTTCTACAACTCACATGAGTTTTTAAAAAACAACGCCATGACCATGCTAAGTTACATGACGTGGGAAAAACAATGGTAGAAAGTTTTTACATAAAAGTATGTTTATGTTGAAGGAAGAAAATGATAGTTGCAAAATTATGTGGGTAGTAATTTGGTGGAGAGAAAAGAGAGTTTGGAAAAGAAATTTAGAGGGAGGATTTGAGGAGAGAGTTTGGTGGAGTTTTGGTTGGAAAAATGAGAAGTGTGAAAGAAGCAGAGGGAGCCAGCCATCCCATAGGGAAGAGGAAGAGAGTTGAATTTTTTTTTCTTTGTAATGAAAAGAAATAATGTGTAAGGTGTGATGAATAAAAGTTGTATGTGAAAAGTAATTGTAAGAGATATGTATGGTAGAGTGTAAGAAAAGGTTGTAAGAAAAAGTAGAGATAGTGAAATAGTAATGAATAGTAAAATAGTACTATGAATAGTAGACTAAACAAATAAAATCGGTGGTAAAAAAAATAGCTTTAAAATGTGATATATGATATTTTTAGCTATCAAAAAATTAAAAAACTGATATTTTTGAAATCCTTGTATTATTACAAATCTATCAATGTTATCGAAATTTTTTTACTATTTCGAGCCCTGAGACACGCTTTTTGAGAATTGATCCCGTTTGAGTGCAAAACATGCTAAAAGTTAACGAATCTAATATTTTTAAGCTTACTTATATTATTACAAACTATTGTCCATAATTATCTCAATTCCGTTGCTTAGGGTTTAAGAGTGCGAGATTGTCGAATCTAAACACTAGGGTTTGTTGTAAACTTTGTTGACTTTTAGGATTCTAGTTTGACTTTCGGCTTTTTGATTTATTCATAAGATCATAAAATTTACGAGTTTTTGACCATGTTATATTTTTGGTTCAATATTTATGTTTTCTTTTATTTTATTATTATGATTTTTTTGTGACTTGTTTAACATTTTTCTATTCCCGAGATTGTTTAACCAGGTCTAGGGTTATGGGTTGTTTGATTTTTGGTGATAATTAGAATTTTTAATTTTAAAATTCATTGAAGGATTTAAGGTTTTAGTATTTTTTCATCGAGTATTATTTTGGATATATCTTCTTGATTTGCGTGTTAGGGATCAAATAGATTATTCAGTTGGCATACGAATGTTGAATCAAACGATTGTTGGAGTTCCCATTTTGTTTTGATGGTTCTCTTTTTCTCAAGGTTAAGAATTTTCCTATTTGATCTTATTTAGAATTTAGTTTTAACGTGGGTCGATTTTTAGGGTCTTAGTTTTGGTATTTAACTTTAGGATTATTTTCTAAGAATTATGAAAATTTAGGGGTTTACATTGTTCACACGAATATTCTATTCAAATTCTTCTATTTACTTTCATGATCTCCTCATTCATCTTTCGTAATGTGAGCAAATGGATACAATTACTTTGTCGTGTTCTCGGAAATTGACTTATGAGTGATAATAAAGAACTTCCTATCTACTATTTCTCATGTGAACCCATTTGTCTCACCAACCAAGTTAAGAAAAAAACTTCAGTCACCGCTAACTTGTTTGAATGTAAGCAAAATCCCTTATAAATCAAGTTATGTTCTTTTTAAGATGTTGCCATGTTCCATGGCTTCAAAAAAGGAAAGGTAAGACGTAATTTGAGTTTATTGTGATAATGATAGGCCCCCATTGTTATTGTTATTGTTGTTGTTGTTGATGTTATGGGCTACTTCATGTGGTCAGCCTTGATAAAGCATTGTGACAAGTACCTTGGGAAAAGATATTTCTAGGAATAAGGTGTTTTTATGGCAGAGAATGTATTTTAATAATTAGGTAAATTATCGCATGTCCCTTAATAGATGCTCCGGGCCATTTTTTAAATAATCTTTTCATATTTTAAAATTGATTACACAATTGTAAAGCTTCTTTTATTTAGAACTATAATAAATGGTTTGATGTATTCCCTATGTATGTTTGTTTGATCTAATTCTGATTGCTTTGACATCTTATTTTTATCATTTTCAAATAGATTTTTATCAAGAAATAGATACAAATACAAATCAGATATGAATAAAATGGGATGGAAATGAAACAATCCAAACAAGCCACAATTTGCTCCTTAGGGTTACAAACAAAGCAAATAAAGCAAATAATGTTAAGAAAGTAGTTAAAATTTTTGTGTAAAGTTCGGATACCAATTTTCCATTTACTCTAAAAATTTTCATGTCAATAATAATGATGATACATGTGTTGAAGAATTCAATCAAATTGTTGTCAGAATGCGGCCCAAAAGTTAAGGGATACTATTTTTCAATCTGGTCGTAATTAATTAAGTTGTCTATTTAATAGTTGAAAAAAATATCAGCCATTAAAATTGGTATTTGATGGATGTACTAGATTAAAGCAATAGATATATAAATTGCTCCTCCCTCTACCTATTAGGCTTACAGAAATACATAACACATTATAACATAAAAGGCTATTCCATCAAAGTTCTCTGTAACTAAAGACAAGGTCAAGAAGAAGAAACCAATTTATCGAAGCATCATTCAATCTTCCTCAATTTATGGTGTCTTCCGCATCAGGTATGCAATATCAACACTAACGTTTATGATAAATTAATTTATTCAAGATCCTAATCTCATGACGTTGCACAAAGGAAAAGTTGGATTTCCATAAAGTTTATATATTTCATGTGGTATCAAAGTATGAGTTTTGAATAAATAATTTATCCATTAATTTTATTATAACTAATTGTTATTTATTGTATTTCTTTTGAGTTTTTTAACCGATGATGAAATTACAATATTGATTAATATTAGGGTTTAATGATCGAAATTGTGTGAGATTGATCAAATCAAAATTATGAAAATGATTTGCCATGTTATGATCGATTAAAAAGAAAAAAAAGTAGTCAAGACTTCTATAGTCGTATCACTGTTTGTATTAGAATGGAATATAAATGTTGGATATGTTTTTCTTATTATGATTTTTCATAGCTTTTTGACAATGTTTTGGCCATTGAAAAAAAAAGGGAAAAAAATCATGATAGCCACATAAACATATATATAAATACAAATATATATTGGCCAATTTTGTTTCCTTTTCATGTTATCATAGTCAATAATTGATAAATGTCATCGCTATATATTTTGTGTGTTTTTTGTGTCTTCATTCTCGAAATATAATGTGTTATATAGCCATATTAATTTTATTATAGACCTCATGACATGACAAATATTTGTATGTTATTATTAAAATTAAATTGAGTTAATTGCTAAATGTATACACAACATGATAAAGAGTATAGTTTATTAGCCACTAAAGTGGCCAAACTGATCAAGTGAATTTTTAAGTCATGTATAAACTAGTCATTTATTCATAGAATGTTGATGCCTATAATTAAAATTATATGGATAAGTGATGTATTATTAGAATTTTTTAAGATTTACCGAAAGGTAAATTAATATTCTATGACTAATAAGCATGACAAAGGAAAATCAATATTGCTTGTTAAATATGTTAATGTATTTAAAGATATTAGTTTTATTTAATAAGCTTTATTTGATTACCTGATAAAGTTGTATAGCATTAAACTCATGATAATTTACTCGAAGTAAACGTACAATATATTCTAAATGTTTAATTACTTGAATATGATAATTGATTGAGCATTTGTGTATTTGCAACTACTTCTCTTTAATGGCATGCTTCTTCTATTACTTTGTTTAATGGTTTGAATATCTCAAAATGGTACAAACAAGTCAAGTTCCATTTAGGTGTCTTAGATCTTGACTTAATATTATTGGAAGAAAAAAATGCTCTCATTACAAATACTAGCAGTGATGCTGAGAAATCAAATTATAAAGCATGGAAAAGGTCTAAAAGATTATGCCTTAATTTCATGTGAATGACTATTGCCAACAACATTAAGACTAATATTCCACAAACTGAAAGTGCTAAAGAATAGCTCAAGTTTGTGGAAGAACATTTATATTCTATTAATAAGTCTCTTGATGGTACACTAGTGGCTAAGATCATGACAATGAAGTATGATGGGTTGCAAAGCATGTAGCAACATGTTATCAAGCTAACAAATATTTTAGTAAAACCAAAGACCCTAGATATGACAGCAGCAACATGTTATCGAGATAACAAATATTGTAGCAAAACTAAAGACCCTAGATATAATAGTTATTAACTCGTTCTTGTTGGTCCCAAAAGAATAACCGGGGGAGAGGGGGTGTGAATTAGTTATTTAATAAAAATTTCACTTTTTCAAAAACTCAACCAAATTCACACCACTTAGTTAATCAAATTATAATGGCTTTTAAACTTACTTGAAAACAACAAACTTAACCACTAATAAATTTAATCAAAATTTGGGTAAAATAAGTTTACTTAAGTTGAGCAAATATTTAAAGTTGAGCTTTCCAATTAATCTTTGATTTAGTCTCTGATTAGAAAATAAACTTCCAATTACTCTCTGATTTAGTCTTTGAGTATAGGATGCAGCAAAAGCAAACAACTAAATATGCACAAAATTAAAAGATAAGGTAGAGAAGAGTGCAAAGTCGATTTATAGAGGTTCCACTTTGAGCGTCAATTCTCTCTTCTAGTTCCAAGCTGGGGACCCAGTATTCCACACCAGTATGTTCCACTATCTAATCAAGAAATGAGAGTACAAACATGTTCAACTACAATGAACTTTAATCACTCTGCTCAATCTATCTAGGTACACTCAAGCTATTTACTAATTCATAGAGAAAGAAAGATTGCTCTCACTCCTTTTACAATCTCACACATGTAAACAAAAGCAATGAGGAATAAAAGTTAAAGAGTTCTCTCGATTTAGCTTAAGAAAAAAATATAAGTGACAGAGTTTTGCTCATTTGTAAGCTGTAAAACTTTTTCTTTTGAGTACTTTCTTCTTCGTGTATTTTGTTTCTCTTTCTTCTCCAATATATGTATTGTATGTCTTCAACGGTTAGGAATATTAGTTCTTGATTTTTCTCAAAATCTCCTTATCTTCTTCTTAAACTCCTGCTAGGAAAAAGTCTTCAACGATTGGAATTTGATAGACTCTTTTGTTATTTTTCTTTCAAGAAATCTCTTCCTATTTCAAACATTTGAATGAAGATATCGTTCCCAAACTTGTGCGTCTGCTGGAGATATTATCTTGTTGTGGATAAGTCTTGAAAATTTGAACTTTATCAATTCAAATCATCCTCTAAAAATATTGTATTAATATCCCTTGAAGATTGGACAATATCCTACTGTTCATTACCCTCTTCAAATTTGAATTTCCAGCTTTGTAAAGATAAACTTGATTATTGATGTAGATCCCAAAAAATGCATCTTTATAATCAGATCTGGGTCGAATCTTGTTCATGTCTTAACATTGTTCTTGAATACGTGAGCTTTAACTTGCTGTCAAAACATTAAATCTTTTAATCTAATATAAACTTGAATCCCTAGATATTTAACCAACTTTATGGAACATATTTGAATGTATTACCTAAATACACATAAATTTGGAGCTGGGTCTTCAAATCCATAAAGAATAAAAGAAAATCCAAATTCTCGAAATCTGTTCATGAAACTTGTTTGTTGTGTTCATAGGAAATTTTTACTCTTTGATCTACCTTCTAACCATTGTAAGTGTCTTGTTAACCAGCAAATTACCTTCTGAGTTACTTTCTGACTATTCATTTGTTCTTGAAAAAACTTTCTGAATTACTTTGTGAGTTAAATCTCTTTTGAAAAGTATTTTCATAAACTTTGATCATTCTTAAATTTACTATACACTTAATAATTTTTTTAGTAATCACTTAATCCTTTTTGTTATTATCAAAACTCATATTGAGAGAAACCAACACCTCTTAATACAATTCATTATGAACTTGTTGCCTCTTAAATATTGACCTTTTCAAATTAACTACAACACTATAAAGGACAAGTGGAATGTTAGTGAATTGTCCAGTATGCTTATTCGAGAGGAAATAAGTCTAAAGAGTTAGCGAACTCATTCTATTAACCTTATGGTCCAGGGCTAGTAAGATTCACAAGCCAAAGATCAAGCAATTTAAGAAGAAAGCACCTACTAAAAGTATTGAAGTTGCAACTTATGCCAAAAAGATGGAACAAAAGGCAAATAAGTGTCACTTCTATAAGAAAGAGGGACATCATTAGAAAGATCGTCTTAAACACAAAGCTTGGTTTGAAAAGAAAGGTACATCTTACCTTTTCGTATGTTCCAAACTAAAAGTTCCTCTTAATACTTGATAGCTTGATTCTAGTGCTACTAGTCATGTTTCCAATATGATGCAAGGGTTCCTTTCAATCCAAACCATAAACCCAACTGACAACTTTCTATTTTAGGAAACCGTAAGAAGGTCCCAATAGAAGGCATAAGGACTTATCATCTAATATTAAATACTAGCTATCACTTGGATCTAATGCAAACTTTCTATGTACCTTCAATTTCTACAAGCTTAATCTCTATTTTAAACTTGATGTTAATGGGTTTACTTTTGACTTTGGGCATGGTTATTTCAATTTATTTAAACAAAATTCCTTTATTGGTTCTAGAATTCTTATGGATGGTTTACATAAACTGAAACTTGATGTTAGTGTTTCCAAATCTCTATTTTATGTTTATCATACTATTGGAAGTAAGCGTAGCATGATGAATGAAATACTTGTGGCATAAGCGTTCGGTCACATATCCAAAGAAAGATTAGAAAGATTTCTAAAGAATGAAATTCTTCTGAATTTAGATTTTACTAAGCTTAGCATATGTGTGGGTTTTATTAAGGGAAAGAAACCAAACATAATAAGACGGGGACCACAAGAAGCACTCAGTTCCTTGAAATTATACACACTGATATATGTGGATCTTTTGAAACTCCATTCATTGGCGGAGAAAAATACTTTATCACCTTTATAGATGATTTTCTACATCATGGATATGTCTATATGCTTAATGAAAAATCTCAAACAATAAATATCCTTGAAATATTTGTAAAGGATGTCGAAAGGCAATAAGACAGAAAAGTAAAAATTATAAGGTCTGATAGAGATGGTGAATATTATGGAAAATATGATGAACTAAGACAGTGTCTAGGTCTATTTGCAAATTTCCTTGAAAAACATGGTATATGTGAACAGTATACTATGTAAGAATACCTCAACAAAATGGTGTAGTAGAAAGGTGCCATAGGATATTAATGGATATGGTTAAAGTATGATGAACAATTCCTGATTACCCAAAACTTTGTGGATGCATGCACTTAAAATTGTTGTGTGTTTACTGAATAAGATTGCCAAAAAGGCAATTCCTAAAACTCCTTTTGATTTGTAGACTGGAAGGAAAACTAGTATGAGACACTTGCATGTTTGGGGTTGCCCAACAAAAGCACGAATTTATAATCCGCATGAAAGAAAATTAGATTCTCAAACAGTAAGTAGTTACTTTATTGTTCACCTAGAAATCTAAAGGGTGTGGGTTTTATTATCCAAACCATAGTCCAAGAATTGTTGAAATAGCTAATGCTAGATTTATTGAAAATGGAGAAGTTAGTGGGAATGCTGAAAAACGTAATGTGGATATTAATGAAGTAAAGGTTGATGTTCCATTACCCATAAATGTTCCAATATCCACACCTATATCAAGTGTTGCTCCAATATTGGAAGAACAAAATGATCCTGAGCAACATTTGAATGAATCAGTTGCTTAAGATGAAGCTAACTCATAACCAGCTGACATGAATGAACCACATGGAATAGCTTTAGAAACAACCTATAAAGACAAGAAGGTAAGCTATTCTTGATGAATATATGGTTTATTTGCAAGAGTCAAAATTTGACATTGGCATTTACAAGGATCCTGGTTCGTTTTCATAAGCCATAGAAAGTGATGAGTCCAATAAATGGATTGAGGCCTTGAAAGCTGAGTTAAACTCTCTAGAATAAAACAATGTCTAGGATCTCATCAATTTGCCAAAAGGTTCTAAACAAGTCAGGTGGAAGTGGGTCTTTAAGACTAAACGTGACTCTAATGGCAATATTGAATGATATAAAGCTAAACTTGTTGCCAATGACTATACTCTAAAGGATGGCATTGGTTATAAAGAGATTTTACCTGTCTTAAAGAAAGATTTATTGAGAATAATTAAGGCATTAGTCGCTCAATGTAATTTAGAATTACATCAAATGGATGTGAAAACTGCCTTTCTAAATGGAGATCTAAGCAAGAAGTTTATATGGATCAATCTAGAGGTTTTTCTATAGAAGGAAAAGATCATATGGTGTGTAAGCTTAAGAAGTCAATACATAGACTGAATCAAGCTTCTTGACAATGGTATATTAAGTTTAATGATACCATAACATATTTGGTTTTCAAGAAAACATTGTAGTGTTGACGGTGTATTTATCGAAAGATCAATGGGAATAAGTTTGTATTCCTAGTTCTATGTACTGATGATATTCTGCTTGCCGCTAATGATTAGGGCATGTTATATGAGACTAAAGATTTTCTCTCTAAGAATTTTTGAAATGAAAGATATGGGAGAGACATCCTATGTAATAGGAATTTCAATATTTTGGAATAGATCACAAGGACTAGCAAGATTGTCTCAAAAAGAATATATCAAAAGAATTCTTGAAAGATTTAATATCAAAAAATGTTCAGTAGGATTCATCCCATTACAAAAGGGAGTAAATTTAGTCTTATGCAATATCCAAGGAATGAAGTGGAACATAAGGAAATGGAATCTATTCCATATGCTTATGTTGTAGGCAGTTTGATATATTTACAAGCATGTATGAGGTCGATATTAGCTTTGTGGTCTAAATGCTTGGGAGATATCAAAGTAATCTTGGTATTGATCAATGGAAAGTTGCAAAGAAAGTGTTAAGGTATCTTCAAGGAACAAAGGATTATATGCTCATGTATAGAAGATCTAATCCATTAAAAGTGATTGGATATTCATATTCAGATTTGCTAGATGCATTAACAGCAAAAATTCGACATTTGGTTTTTCATTTCTACTAGAAGAAGAAGCAATTTCATGGAAAAGTGCCAAATAATCTATCATTGTTGCAAAGTTTGTGGCTTGTTTTGAGGCTACAATTCATGCATTATGGCTACGAAACTTAATTTTAGGACTTGAGGTAGTCAACACCATTATTGTGTCGTTGAAAAATCATTCTAATAATTATGCAGCAGTTTCCTTCTCCAAGAATGACAAGTACTCCAAAGGTACTAAATATATGGAGTTGAAAGCTTTTGCCATAAAGGAAGAAGTCCAGAAATAAAGAGTGTGTTTAATATATTAAGACGGATCTTATGATTGCGAATCCTTTAACTAAAGGCTTATAACCAAAGACATTTAATGAACATGTTCAAAGAATGGGTCTTAGTTTTATAAATGTTTGATTTTATGATGCTTTAACACTCTTAAGCTTAATAAAAGGCTTATGACATATTAACATTTTCTTGTTTGTTATGATTGTGTATACCTAATAGTTAAAAAACAAGATATTAGTCCATGAGACATTAATGTGGACCTTTATGATGTTTATCGTTGATGGTACCTAATTTGATAGATTGCTAGTGTAGAAGTATATGGAAGGGAATGTGCAGTGTTAAAGTGTATGATCGCCATAACCCACATTATATGATTTATTAGCTTGAGGTAACTTATTTACGTGTTAAGAGATTTGTTTATTTTTGCACGTTAATGTCTAACAATTAAATGGAATGGACATGAACTATCGGGTCAAGCGGGAGAATGTTCGAATATGGCCTAAAAGTTAAGGGATACTTGTCCATCTAATAGTTAAAACAAAACTCAGCCGTTAATATTGGTATTTGATGGACATACTAGATTAAAGCAATAGATATATAAATTGGTTCTCCCTCTACGTATTAGGGTTATAGAAATACAATAACACATTGCGACATAAAAGTCTATTCCATCAAAATGCTCTGTAACAAGAGGCATGGTCAAGAGAGAGAAACCAAATTATCAAAGGATCATTCAATCTTCCTCAATTCATGGCGTCTTCTACATTAAGTATGCAATATCCACACTAATGTTTTTGATGAGTTAATTTATTCAAGATCTTAATCTCATGACATCGCAAAAAGGAAAGTAGGATCTTTTACATGAAGTTTGTATCTTTCAATTGTGTCACAAACCATGAGTGTAGGAATGCAACTAATTGAATCATTATAGTGTTTTGTACTTAATTGACCCAATAGTTGTCTTATATAGGGATTAGAGTTTTAAAATAGGTATTGATCTAGTCGGGTATACGGGTTAAAATAGATCCCCATGGGATACTTGAAAATGATAGAAAAAATTATTATAAAAATAATACTCATACCTAGTATATGCAAACATTTATTCATTTACTTTAAAAATTCCAATTAGCCATAGTTTATTCTCTCTTATAGTTACCCTTATAACCTCACCATCTATCACTTCTTATAATTACCATCACCCTCTTTTAGGATAGAACTATATAAATAATTAATGGTTATCTAACCTTTCCCAGTCAAATACTTATCTTATAAGAGATTAGGATGAATTTTAGATTTGACTTTAGGTTGTAATTTCATGAAGCCTCTCCTAGACCTTAGTACACCAAATAATTCAATCTAAATTTTTATCACTACGTTTTCAATTGGTACCGTACAATACACAACACTATTTAGTATTTAGGTTTTCGACTCGAGTACATTATCTCAACATCACCATCACTTTTACCTTACTAAATAAGGAGCTAAGTATAGACTTTTGAATAGTTTGAGAAATTCCAAATCTTAGTTCATCAAGCTGGACAAATAAAAAACTCCTTTAAAATTAATGCTAAAGTATAAATAAATTTTTGAAATCTTTAAAGAATTATTTCGTCTCTTTGTAATGTTGAAAAATATACAAGTACCCCCTCCCTCTTAAAGACAGTGGTAAAACATCAAAACCATCACTTAAAAGATGATAAAAAGCATGTTTGGAGGTTTTAGTGTTGATTTAAAGCATGCATAAGATTTATCTACCTGTGGTACTAAGTGTTTGAGATATTTTCAATGTGTCTATTCATAACAGGTAAATAAAATGATTGCTTTAAGATGATGATTTTGGAGTTTTAATGGCAGAATGAAAGATCAATATATATTTTTGAAGGTTTAGATTCAGGATCATCAACACTATACTAGCTAATCTATTATCTATATTACATCAATCCTTATGTAAAATACAGAAATAAAAATGAAAATATAATGAATTATGAATCATGAGACGATATAGGATGAGTTTAAGGTCAAAACAAGTAAATTGTAAAAGTTTAAGTTTGGTTGTAGGATAAATATTAAAGTTCGAATTTCTGCAATTTTTGATAGACTGTACGCCGCCTTCTGGAGAATCTACGCTGCCGGTGTAGAGACGGCGTAGGATGGGAACAGTAGCATTTTTCTTGACGTTGGGAGGAACGCCGCCGGTGTTCATTAGGGTTCTTTTCAACACCGACAAGGAATGTCGCCGTCGTAGGGCTTGGATTTGCCGGCGTATGTAATAGAATCGAAGTTCTAGGAATTCAAAGCCCCAATGAACGTTGCTAGGGCTTGTGTAAATCTTGCTAGCTCTTGCCAGCGTAGGGTGTACTCCGGAAAGATCTACATGTACGTCGCCTGCGTAGGGCCAGCGTATGACCAAATTTCTATAAATACGAGACGCGAAAAACAGTTTCGACAGAAATTTCTTTTATCTTTTTCTCCTTCGTATAAGAGAGTTTTGGAGTGTTCTTGGAATTCTAGGGTTGGAGAATCATCAAAAGGGTGTTTTTGATCCAAAGTAAGTGATCTTAACCTTCTCATATGGATTATATATGAATTTATATAAGTTTCTTAGGGTTTGGTTGGATTTTTGCATGAAGGTTCTTGTGAGGAAACCCTAGCACGTGTTGAGATCCTTGATTGGTGAATGCAAGTCAGGTTTTAGCGATTCAAATCAGTAAGTTTATCTCCTCTATGATGGATTCAAACAAAATACGAGTTAAACAATCCTTATATGTTCTTTATGTTATGCAAATTAGGGTTTTGGTAAAAATATTTGGTGATTGTAGAGTTTTGTGCGGTTCATTGTTGTTCTTGAGGATATTTGTAGAGTTTGATCGGAATAGACAGAGTAGATAGTGGAGATTTCTTCTCAAGTTAGGATTTTTGGAGAATTCATATCTGTTAGGATATATATTGATAGTTTATTCATTTCTGTTGATGTATATATATATATATATATTTTGTAACAGGATATTTAGAGTTTGTGGAATTGTTGTTGGTGTTGATATAAGAGTTTGTGGAGTTCGGGTTGTCTTTGTTGTTGTTGATATCGGATTTGAGGATTTGATTTGTATTCCTGAAATCGAGAAAGGTATGACCAATCCTTGCTTGCTGTTTTTGCCTATAAGTTTAATATTGATTGAATGCTTGTAAGAACAGAATTTCTTAATAAACTTAATCGTTATTTGGGTTAATAGTTGTATCATTGATTTTGCTTGGCTTTGACCAGTAAAGACCTGGCAGAGAGTGATACTGGTGAGGCACCCTAATGATCTTAGTGAGAGGTTGTCCCTAGCGGACTCGTGCCTTGATATGATTCCGGTAGAATTAGGTGTTCTGGATTCGAGGTGTTTGGGGAGTACCTACTCATCCATATATGTATATGATTATTATTTTCACAAAGTTGTTTGATTTTCAATGGGGTCTGAGTAACTCAGAGTTCAGGATTAGTGTATGCCTAATACTGGACTGTGTTGTTTTGTTGGCTTAAGAAAAATAATAATATGGTTGTTTGCATTAGTTTAAGCAGCATGAATTATATGCCTTTTGTATGTGCATATGCATTTGTTTTTGGCATTCTTTTAAATTTCAGGTACAGGTGAAGAAGATATAGTGTTTGATCCATCCGGTTATGAATTATTCTTTGATAGCGGGGATGGCAATAGTGGACCTGACTACCCAGCCGAGAGTTAAGCTTCATATACCAAGTTTCTGAGAGAAGAAATGTTTTGATTATTTGAGATCATATTTGGATTCATAGTTGGTTTTAAATGAAAATATTTTAATGTAAACAATATATAATTTCTGTTGAATTTGTTGACTGTGAAGTCAACTTGGATTTTATGCTTGAACCAGGAGTTTATGTTTTATGAAGTATGAGTTTTTATGTTGAACAGGTTTGGTATCCTATGAGTTACCCTATGAGTGTTTACAGGTGATGATTGTATTAATTTGTGGATAATAGAGCCTTTGCGTATCCTATATAAGAGGGGTACGTGGCGGGTTGTAACGCCTTATCTTAGGTGTTACACCTTAGTTAGACCTTGGCATCGGTCAGGACGTGGTCCGAAGTAGACATCGGCACGGGGCAGTTCTGAACTGCAAACCATCCCGAACCGTCCCTTGCAGTTCTGTACCCGGAAATCGTCCCATCGGGGATGGTTATGAACCGCCGAAGGACCCATCGGAACCAGCG
The DNA here is from genome assembly GCA_024138025.1 of Combretum micranthum. Classification (NCBI taxonomy): domain Eukaryota; kingdom Viridiplantae; phylum Streptophyta; class Magnoliopsida; order Myrtales; family Combretaceae; genus Combretum; species Combretum micranthum. Next base: position 164,780 of record JAMXBD010002642.1, read on the forward strand.
GTTCTGACTCACCATATATTTAAATTAAAATAAAAAACAAACAAACACATGCAAAAGATGGAATGAATTGCGGGAGGGGTTGGGGCGCATGGGGGGTGGTTCGGCCTCTGCATAATACAAAGAAATTAAAAAAAAAAACAGAAAGTCAAGATTGTTGATGCGCTCAAACCAATCATATCAAACTTTAAAATTTATAAACCTAGAATTAATCCTACGATCGAGCAAAGGTAAGTATATCTATTCGAAATAATATATGATTAAAATCAGGTATCGTTCTCAAGAATCTAAGAAACAATTACTGGTGTTACCTTTGCTCTACTTTTTAGTCTAGTTCTCAATTTAATATGTTTTATCATCAACTATAAATTAGCTAAATTAATTAACTCTAAGATCCTTACGAAAGCTTTTAAGAATTATAATCAATCACAAGATATACAACATACCCCTCATCTTGTTCCACCCTAAACCCTAACTTTTCATATAAAGATATATTGATCAATGACTCATTCACACCTTGCACTGCATGAACTTTCTATTGAACTAATTACTCCCTCGAGTTAATCAATTCCTAATCTTGCATGAATTAATAGAAACCTCTTCCTAACTAATATTAATACAAGATTGCATTAAAAATCCTAGTTCATAAACAAAGATAAAATCTTTATGCAGGAATTCAAAGTTTCTATATCTCTAGATGAAACATGTGACTTTCCTATTCACGAAGATCTAACTTACTAGATAAAACCTCTTTCATCTAATAAGAATCATACATGTAATTAACTTTGCGCATAAATCAATCACAAAACAATTGTAATACATGAATAGATGCAAAAGTATAACCTTCTCATTAATCAAGGCAATTCAATTCATATTGGGTTTAGGGTTTCACAAATCTACTCCTCCATGGAGTTTACAAGAAAAACACAATATCTAGAGAAGTAGAATAGAAACATGATGTAGAAATACAACCCTTGAATGATGTTGTGATAGTCTATGATGTTCAAACAATCTTCCTCTTCCAAGTGCGTCTTTTCTCTCCTAAGGTTCCCAATGTATAGTCCAAGATCCCTAAATAAATCAACAAGGCGGCTATTTATAGTATAGGGAAAATTCATGTGTGCATAGGGGGTCTGCACGGTTATGCTCGGGCTGTGCACAATGAGAAAATTGGATTTTTTACATCTTTAAGTTTTGCACAGCCTTCTGCACAGCCGTGCACGGGGTTGTGCAGAACTCCAAATCTTCTTTTTCTTCTCGGATTGAGTTATTTGCTTTTGCACTACCTTGTGCACTCCTTGTGTAGCTGCTGGGGCAAGAATCAAGATACTTGCTGGTCACCTTTTTTCCCTCTGCACAAGCATCCGAATGGCCATGCATGAACATTGTGCACACTTGAAAATCATCACTTTGTAGCCTTTGTTAAATCTTTGTGTAAACCCCTAAATTTTCGGAATCGGTTTAGCACAAAACCCTAACCGGAAGTCAAACGAAACCCTAAAGGTCAACAAAACCCTAGTTTACCGTATCCATCTAAATCCGGCATTGCCGTTTTCTTTGGCTCGGAAAAATGAAGTTGGGATAATTAGCTAAAATAGTTCGTAATAACCATAGGTTTTATAAAAGTTTCAGTTTCGCGAAATTCGGATGTCCTTCGAACCCGATCGGATACAGTTCTCGAAAAACGTGTCCGGAAGCCCGGAATAGTAAAAATATTCCGAATATACCGTTAGACCCGTAAAAATATAAGTTTTCCAAAAATATTAGTTTCGTAATTTTTCGGTAAGTAAAAATAACAGATATAGCTATTATACGCGTATTTTCTTACTACCGGTACTTTAATTGTCATATCTACTTTACATTACACTATTCATTACTATTCTACACTATTCTTTTATCTCTACTTTTTCTTACACCTATTCTTACACTCTACATAACCTATAATCTTAACTTTTTACATTTCCCATAACTTTATATCACATCTACCTTACATATTACATCTTTTATCTTTCCAAAAGTCAAAAAAATAAATCAAATGCCCCCTTCTCAAGCATGGCCGGCGCCTATGCCCCCCTCTCTCCTCCAAATTGTTTCAATTTTTCTTTAATTTAAATCACACAAAAATCACTCCCCATTTTCCTATAAATACCCCCATTCTCTTTCACTTCTTTCACACATTCACTACCCACAAATTCATACAAAAACTCTCTCAAATTTTCCTCTCAAAACTCTCCCAAAATACCATCTCAAAACTATCTCCAAATAATTCCACAACAACTTCTACCAACAAACCAAAACCCATAACCACATAACCATATCAAAGTCTTATTTAGGTAACCACTTTATATCTTTCTTCTTCTTCATGTCATGTAACTTTACATGACCATAGTGTGAGTTTTCAAATACTACAAGTTATGGAAACTGCATTATGTTCATGTATTGTTCTTGTTCATTATGCCAATCCATTTATGATTATTTGTTTTATTATTGTTAATATAACTATATACATATGCTTTAGAGTATATAAGCTCACTTGCAATTTATTTATTTCATGCAAAGCAATTTATTTACTTTTCCATTGCAATTTGTTTATTTATTCCTTGTTGAAATTAAGACTATCTCTAGTCTTAGACTTGTCCTCATCAAGTCAAAACAAGTTTTCTTTCTTTCATTTTATTTATTATGGGACTAGTTTATTTCTTAGTCCCGGGAGCCTTGAAAAAGCTAAGACTCCAATACTTGACTTTATATTATGCTTTATGTTATTTTGGTTATTATTATTCTCATAATCATGTTCATTTAGATTGTTTTCCATAATTTTATTTAAACAAAAAGAAGAATTTTGTCACTTAGAAATAAGTTTATGTAAAATATAAAATCTATAAAGCAACACAAAGTAAACTCATTCCTTTTCATGTTACAAAAAGACTCACTATAATTTTATAAACTACTTTTACTTTAAGAAGCCACTTAGATCTTTATTATCTCACCTTGTTTTTCAAAAGAAAATATTTTGTTGACAAAAATGGTTCTTTTTATAAAGAAAGAAAATAAGATGAATGGCCAAAAAAATTCTTCAAGAAAAGACCTTTACAAATAGGAAAAGGAAATCTATGATTTGAAAACAAAAATAAAGTTATTCCTTTTTAAAAATTACAAGAGGAAATAATAATATTTTAGAAACTAGTTTTCTACAAAAAGTCCTTAATTGTTCCATATTGTTTTTATGAAGAAAACAAATTTTCATGCATGGATAATTATTTTAGAAAAATATGAGACATAAGAAAGAGAATGAGAAATATCAAGTGAGAATTTTTGCAAAACAAGTAAACAAAGGAATTTACACAAGAAAAATGAAGAATAGCATATTTTCTAGAAAACTTCAAATATAGTATTAATGTAACTTAGAAAGTAGAAAATTTTATTTTCAAAAGTCACTTAGAAAAAGATAGATAAAACAAACATAAAACGTTTTTAGAAAATAAAGAAAACAAGGTATTCATTTCAAAGAAATTTACAAAAAACAATTTCCGAAAAGCTTCAACCCGACATTGTTTTACCTAAAATAATTGGACAACAAGACACTTGAGCATGCTTAAATATGAGTTATATAGTTATAACAAGAGAATTTTTCAACTATATAGATAACTAAGTATTTATCAAATAAATTTTGATTTCTTGAACCAAAGTTGTTTTTACTTGAAAATCCGTGGTGAATTTTGTCGCCACTTTTTCGGAGCCTATATGGCTATGTTTGTGGGAAATAATTTTAGAAATGGGTAGATCTTTTCGAGTAGATAGAAATCGGTATATTATATGCGCGATTCCGAGTTAAAATGACCAAGTTATGGCCATTTTAAGTTGGAACATTCTTCTATACGAACTTTAACGTTCTTTGACATTGTTTTGTCAAAATTCAAGAAAATCTTCAAGAAAAACTCATTATGGGTATTTTCTTTGGTTAGGTGACCCTGAGGAAGGATTTCTTCACCCCGAGAACTATTACGATTAAGTGGAGTGTGTGAATGACTCATCCGCTTAGAGAAATACGACAATGGCATCGTGAGTTTATTTCTATTAAATGCTACACTTGTTGTGCTTGTAAATTAGTTGCACTAGAGTTAGGAAAAGATAAACCGATATGCATGTAAAATAATTCCTTGAAAGAATTCTAAGAATATCGAAACCCGAATTGTTCTAAGTGATTGTTTTAGTTTAATATTGATTTGTGTGAATTCCTTGATCGCCATAAAGTTGAAAATAATTATGTTATGACTTTATAAATAATGAACTCATGCATCCCACGAAGTGAGTCACATTCATGGTTGGTTATTATCCTTGGGTGAGAAGGATAGTAAGCTCATGTCGAAAGCAATACTTGGCGAAGATCCGAAAGCGATTGCTTGGCGGCTTAATGGAATATGTTTGGCGGTTGATCCGAAAGCAAGGTCAAATCAAGTAGATTCGGAATACTTGGCGATAAGTGCTCGCAAGTTTAAAGTTTTTGATGAATGCTTGGCGATAGAGTGCTCGCAAGCTAATTATTTTTTTATTAATAAAACTACTTTTTTGAGTATCACCAAACCCCGAATGGAGGGCGTAAATCCATTCAACATATAGTTCCCGGAAAGCTATATGATGTTTGCCACGTGTTTGATGCATTACATATGTGTGATTAACCAACTTGTTTGAATCTGTTACAAGAAGTTATTTATGGAAATAGTTCACACTAGCTATTAGCTTATACCCCGATAGCTATCTTTTGCAGTTTCCCGTACTTATGGTTAAGGCCACGTGGACCATGCGGCAGGTAATCCTTTGAACATTAGAAATCTGGATAAAGTTTAGCATAGTATTAGCATGCAAATATTTGTATACTAGATTAGTAATTTAGGGAGTTGTCCCTAAGTTTGTAAAGTTTATGCCATGGACAAATAATTATTGTGATTCTTCTTTTCTTATTAATGTGTTTATTATATCTCCTTAAGCTTTAAATTCCATGTATGGTCTCTAAAGTTGTGAAAGTACGCCTTACACTAATAAAAGGCTTTTGGAATGGCTAAGGTTGTCATACTTAAGCTTTAATATTGAGTGTGGCGGACTGTCACGTTTAGGGTACCCATTGGGGCGTGACACTTGCTTGTTTTTGCTCAAATCATCCATAAATCTTCCAAATGAGTATTTAAACCTTGAAAAACAACTATTCAACACTTAAGTATCTTTCTCTAATAATTTCACAAGAATTAAATGCAAAATTATATCAATTGAGTATAGAAAATATGGGTCTTTTAACACTTAATCAATTGTCGACAATGTAAATGGAGAATTGAGGAGGGGGCCTTGCACAGTGCAGGTTTTTGTTCGAAAAAACAAGGAAAACAACAAAATCACCGAAATTTAGAGGGTTGAAAAATCATGAACGGCTGGGGAATGTTTATGCACTGTTTTGCAAATTGGAAAAGTAATCAAATCGGACAACTTGATTGCACTGTTTTTGCAAATTGTTGGACTGTGAGGAATCAGACAACTTGTTTTGTGATTTTTTATGCACGTAAGGAGCTCTATAAATAGACGGGTTTGATTCAAAAAACTATCAAACATTCAAAAGCTTGTAACCATCTTCACAGATTGAGTTTTGCTAAATTATCAACCATTCCCGTGTTTTAAAAATATCAGACATTCCTGTGTTTGATGTTGCTTGTTATTTTATAGACTATCTTATACGAGAGGGTTACCCAGCAACACTTATTTATCATGTTTGCTCTTAAATTATTAATTCTTCTAATACCACCCTCACATTAGTATCTACTCGTTGTTGAAAAAATCAATGGCTTCCATTTTTTTTGGTGGTTCATCAAAAAAATTTGCAAAGAAAGACAAATTAAAGGCGAAGCTACCCGAGTGCCAGCAAGAGCCTATATCAATGTAGATGAGGATGCTTACTGCTATGACTTTAATGAGCCTCGGGTGTCCGACTTTGATTTCACACCTAAACAATTCCCTTCGGTTCCACCAGGTTTCGAAACAGTCCAATCCATTTACCATCAACAAGGGGATGATGATAATGACTCCCAAGATCCAGAAATAGAACAACTACCACAACATAAAGCCGATGATTATGGCAATTTGGGTGAAGAAATACACCCCTTCATTGAGGCAAACCTATCCATAAAGCCACCTCGACCATATAAGTCTAATATGTTCACTAAACATTTTAGGAAGGTCGAAGGGTCAGATGGGAAGACTAGGGCGCATTGCAATTATTGTAACGCAAACTATGCCTTTTCTAAGGGAGATGGATATGGTAGTCTTTACAAACATCCGAAGTCGAAGCATCCTAATGAGTATGGTTTGGATCCATCACAACAACAAATATCATGATCAGGTTCCAAGAAAGAAGCAAGGTTGTGGCGTTTCAATGAAGAACAGTATCGTGATGCCATGGTACAAATGATAAGCGGGTTGCATTTGGGTTGTAATGCAAGCGAAAATGCAGATCTTGTCTATTTCCAGCAAGAAACTCTGCAGCCACAAGCACCTAAATGGAGTGCTACGACAAAGAAAAGACATTGTCTAAAAATGTACCGCAAGGATAAGGGATAGCTCCAAGCAATTTTTCTAATCTTGATACATGTATGTCCCTTTGTTCCGACATTTGGATTGATAGATGGGATGAAAGTTCGTATATGGGGATTACATCTCATTGGATTGATAGATATTGGGTAATGCAAAAAAGATTAATTGCATTAAAAAAAATGGATGGATCCTAACAGCTCAAAACATATATGCACAATACGGATAATTCTCGATGAGTACGGGTTGACACAAAAAAAATTTTCAATAGGATTCGACAATGCTGCAACAAATACAACAAGTATTTCTGTCCTTGAGTCTTATGTTAACCAACGCTTGGGGGAACCTTTTTCACATAAGATGTCATGTCACATCTTAAATTTATGTGTGAAGGATGAATGGATTCTTTAAAAATCTACATCTCCCATAAAAGCTGTGGACTATATTACCTATCATCCATCTATTAACAAAGAATGGCGGAAATGGTATGGTGTGCATGGCCAAAAGCTGACAAAATTCAAAAAGGATGTGCAACACCGATGGAATTCGACGTACGAGCTACAGCTAGCACGGTACCATATAAGAAATTGCTATGTAGTTTCGTCATTGCACATGTACCAAACACACCATTGCATCCCAATGAATGGAACTTCTAACGCAACTTGTTGCAGCTGCTGAAGGTCTCTATGACTGCACAAATGTTTTCTCCCGTGTGTACAATCCCAGTGTCCATCTCTTTTTACTGGAGGCTTACAACATCATCGAGACACTCCAACAAATAAGATCTGATCCAATTTTGCAAATGTGTGTTAACGATATGACTCGCAAGTGGTTGAAGTATTATAGGGAAATTCCTATGATATATAACGTGTCATGGTTGTTGGACCCACACAACAAAGTTGAGGGACTTCGCGAAGTCCTAGATTACTATTACGAACATGTGAACAAGTTGTCAGACACTCAAGACATTTATGCAATTTCTGTTAATAATATCGTAAAAGACACAAGTAATGTGATGTTAAACTTATATGCTCAATTTAGTAGCACATATGATGGACAAATACCCACTAATTTTGCAACCCCAAGTAATGCCCCCATATCAACCACCGTGGAGAAGCCCGGAGTGGTGCTCCAGCACCGGCGGTTCAAAAAGCATCGTGGTATAGGTGGCAGTGGATCAGACTCAGAGAATGATAAGTACTTGAACACGGCATTCGAGTTTGGTGACATGGTGGATACGTACAACTTTGACATCCTAGACTAGTGGAAACGTCACCAGGAGACGTTTCTAATACTATCTCGAATTGCTAGACAAGTATTGGTTGCACCTGCTTCAACTATGGCAGTGGAGCAAGCATTCAACATTGCTAGGCAGTAGCTGGATGAGCATAGGTCTCGGTATGGTCCCGCGACGGTTAAGGCACTAGCTTGCAATCATTATTGGACTCGTGTAGAGCGACTATAAACTCCGGTATTCTCAGTAGCTAGGAAACCCCGGGAGTTGGAAGCGAAACCCTAATCCGATCCAGGATGAGTTCAGTGAGATAAACCTAGGAACCCTAAATCCGGCTTTCCTCTGGTTTCATAATAAAAGAAATTTTTATAAAGTAAATGAAGTTGAATTATTGTTTTAAAGTACATTTAAACCTTTGAAAGTTTTAAATTCGGGAATTTTTCAATTCAAGCCTTCTCGAGCTCAATTACGGAAAAGCGTGCCCCAGACCACGGATTCAGAAAAATATTCCGGAATATTCATTAGAACCGTAATTTATAAGGATTCCAAAAATATCAATTTCGTAATTTTCCGAGTTTAAAAATACAGTTATAGCTTTTCCCGTGTTTTCGGTACAACCGGTAAAGTAGATGTCTTGTCTACTATTCACAAGTACAACCTACACTACACACTCTACCCATACCCGATTCTTACATCCTTACAACTACTCATTCAATTTCTTTTCCAATTAATTTTGTCTCTTAATCAATTATCACATTTATTACATTTTAATTAACTAAATTACAAAAATCAAAAATTTTCAAAACACACACACACACACTCAAGAAGGCCGACGCCCCCCCTTGCTTTTCCCTCATCCATTTAATTTTTTTACTCAATTTCTTCAACTAAAATCCTAATCCACTTAATATATATACTATAATGTTCTTTCTCTCCTCTTCATTTCACTTGTCAAAATTAAAACAAGAGAAAAACTCTCTCCTCTCCTCCATTGGCCGTAAGCTTTGTCTCCCCCCCCCCCCCCCCTTCCCCCCCCCCCCTCACAACTTCAACTTGTTTTCTTCTCTTTTTCACTTCAAGACTTCTTTGGTAGGTTGATTTTAGGCTTTGTTCATCCCAAATCTTGTAATGGCAAGATCATTCTTGTGTGTTTTCTCATTTAGATCCCAATGAGCATGAGCAAGGGACATGGAAACACTACTACAAGAATCTCAAGCCATCACAAGAAGTAGATCTAGTCTTTGAATGAGTTTTGTTTGAAATATCAACTTGTTCATGCATGTAAAGTAGAGATCTTGCATATATATTGTTGTTATGCCATGAGACTCATGATTCATGCATTTATATAGTAGATCTAAAGTTTAGACATCCACATCTTTCATGTACATGCATGATCATAGGCTTATTTTGTTTCCCATGCATTGATGATCATAAAAATATAGCTTGATCATGTAATGGTGTGTTAGCTAGTGGATCTTCTTATATAGAAAAGCAAGAACATTGAAAAAGAAAAGGTTTTGTTAAATGTGCAATTTGAAATTCGGATGAAATGGAAACCCTACTTTAAAAACCACCAAAATCATTTTTAAACTCATTTTTCAAAGAAAATGAAGGGTATGTGTATGGGTATTGAAGGAATGATTTTCATAAGTTTGAATTAGTTTAGGCATAATAGGAATGTAAAAAAGTGGGGTGGAACTAGAATGAAAAATATTGATATGTGGACCAATAGTCAATTCGTAACTTAGGTCATGCCTACAAGAACTCTTAGTATCTAAGTCTAAATTGAATGTTTTATAAGCTAAATGAAGTCCTTAGATAGTATATATTGGAACTTCAAATTTTAATGCATTAGACAAGTTTTTCCATAAGAAAAATGCAAGAAAATGAAATTTGGAAAATTCGGATTTTTACAAAAAGCTGTTTAAAGACATGTTTACCAAATGAAAAATGGGAATTTTTATGCATGAATGAAGGCCATGATTAATATAGACTTTGAGAACCTATTTTTAGTTAGATAACAAGTGGATTACAAGATTAAAAGTCAAAGAAACCCTAAGGAGTTGTAAAGTGGAAGAATAGCTTCTTAGAAATAACCTTTACGGAATTTTCTAACACTTAGGAGTTCAATCAAGAGTTTTTTATCACAAAATCATCATGACCATGCATTATTGAGTCCATTCATGGCATTCATGTTAGTAATTCATTCCTATACCATTCATGCATGAATCATCAACTAGGACATTTCTTATCAAAAGTAAAACAAAATTTCAGAATGGAGAAAGTGACCGAACAGAACTGATCCCACTGTTCCGTGACTTTACTATTTTCAAACTTGAATTTAATATTAGAAATAGATAGATCTTTCGAAGTAGATGGAGATCGATATAAAATTGCGAAATTCCGAGTGAAATGACCAAGTTATATGGCCGTTTTAAGTCGGAACTTCCGCAATAGCGAGAAATCGAAATTCATCTAGTTTAGATGTATAGCTTGATTTAGTTACATAATGAGAGTCTTATTAGGATTATTCTTGCTTGGTAGGTGATCCCGAGCAGGACGAGACCCTGTCCCGACTACTACTACTAGAAAGACCGGCGTCCAATGGCCGAGTGAGTTTTACTTCCACTCTCAATTAATGACTGTGATTGTAATGTAGTGGACTAGTGGTGTAGGCAAAGATAAAAGAAATTGTGTATGCATGATGGGGTATATGGGAATTATATGTTGTCTACTTGCTGATATGTGAAATGGAACTTAATGAATATCGAAACCGGGTGGTGTTAAGCTGTTGACTGATTAGCTAGTAGCTTTGATGAATGTCTGCGAATACTTGTTGGTCACCTAAAGAATTGAATTAATGAATATTCGACTTCAGTTGTAAATTGAATTCACTCATATCACGATGGGGTTGGAGCATTCGCATTGGTTGGTTTTTCGTGATCCATAAAACAAATATGTTGGTTATCGTGATCCATTAAAACGAATTTGTTGGTTAATCGTGATCCATAAAATGAAATATTGTTAGTTGACCGTGAGCTTAAACAGCGTCGTACGCAGGATTCGTTAATCTGCTAACCCGGGATGGAGGGCGTAAGTCCATCCACATATGATTTCACTTGGTCATATGTTTGTTGATCACATTTGTTTGATGCATACACTTGCTTGAATAATCACTTGCTTGATGATTGTATTTAATCGTGTTATGGAAGTTATTACTCACTAAGCTAGTTAGCTTACGCCCCTATAGTTTTTTCTATTGCAGCACGAGTTTATTGGCTTAGGCCGAGGCAAGCCACAGCACAGGTACGGAGATAGGAGTTTCCCATAGAAGTTTAATCATTCTTTTTGTATAAACTTCCATTGGAAACTAAGGACTCTGGATGACTATAATGGACTTGTTATTATTTTGCGGGGGAATCCCCTTAGATTTTGTAAACTATAATTTATGCGTTTTGATTTATTATCCGTGGCTAATGATGCCACGTTAAACTGTCTAACTCCATTTGTCGAAGTATTCTATTGTCGTAAAGGAACGCTTTACATCTACTTAAGACTACCGAAGGGCTCGAGTAGGGAACTCGAGAGTCTTATTTTGTATGTTGCGGGCTATTATGTTTAGGATACCTTACGGGGCGTGACAGGACGGCAACAAGACTTGAAGGACTACTCAAATAAGAAAGACGTATTCAGTGACTTCAACTCAATCTGCAGGAAGCACAGCTGCGACCTCTTCGGGGGACTAGTCCAGGCCAATAAGCATTGAGTTTACATTTAATCGATTGAAGATTATTCTTATCATAGGTGTTAGTGTTGTAGTCAGGGTCAATGAACTGTGTGTTTAGTTAGTTATTTGTTGTTGTAATAGTTGTGTGTTCATGTTGTTGTGGAGATAATATGTAATATTTGGGTGTAATGAAATTTACTCGTCATCGTTTGCCTGTATGTTAATCAATATATGTGTTCCGTAATTGTGTTTTTATTTGCTAACCATTATATTTATTTGAAAAAAATTTTAAATGTTTACTTTGGGTATAAATAAGTTGTAATTGTTTTTATTGATTTAGGGTTTTTTTTTTTTATTTTGTTGAATAATTAAAAAAAAAACGGTTCAGTAGAACCGGAACAGGAACCGTTAGAATCGGCAGTTCCGGGAACCGTGAACCGCCCCGGCTCTAGCGGTTCCGGTTCCACGGAAATATGGAACGGTGAAC